>JAPZDZ010093533.1:0-11334 GCA_029783805.1 Acanthurus tennentii
CAGGATTAAAAGAGGGGAAGAAAAAGTGACAGAGTGTCTCAGCTGGGAGAGTCGGAGGTGTGAATGACGCTTGAGGCGTCATTGGATCAGATCGGACGTGTTCTAATAAAAAAATCTGATACCCGATCCAGTCATTTTGGCCTGGATTGGGCTTGATACCGATCCAGTGGATCGTATCGAACCATTCCTAGTCTCATCATCTAGGACAGGGTTACTCGGTGTGCCCAGGATAAAAAAAACCAACATGAAGCAGTTTTTAGTTTTCTGTGCTCCTTACCTGTGGAATGTTTAAGGTCTACTACGGCTGTCAGTTTATTTAAGTCAATATTTTGAATATTACTATTTACTGTAGCTTTCCAATAAATAATATAGTAATATGTATGTTTCCTTTTTAATATGTAGCTTTTTAGGCTCTGTATTTGCTTTTGATTTGAATCTTTTATATACAGTTGCTTTTTATTTTTGTTATTTTTTTTGTTTATTAATGTCTTATTTTACAAGTATTTAAGTTTTATGCTCCTGTAAAGTACTTCAAATTGCTTTGTGCCTGAATGGTCTTATATTAATAAACTTGCATCCCAATACAATACATCCCATTGAATCTAAACAAATACTTAACGATATTTATGAACATATTTGGAACTATTATTTGAGACTTTAGTTTTCCTCATTCCTCGTGTGTCTGCCTTCCTCTGTAGGTACTAAGACAGAATGTGAGGCCAACCAGTTTCAGTGTGGAAATGGTCGCTGCATCCCGTCTGTCTGGCAGTGTGATGGAGACCAGGACTGCACGGATGGCAGCGACGAGAACTCCTGTGGTGAGAAGCTAAGCATGCACTCCTCACACGGCTTACATCCTCTGGGCTCAACTGCATCACCAAACACTCAGCCTGATTTGTATTATGTAACACGAGAGCCAATGCCATCCGAGACCACCGGACATGCATACTTCACACCAGGGATTTTCAAAATTCAGCTTGTGACCCCAAAAATTTTTTGTCTGCCCAGGACCCAAGCTCAAAAAGGAATACATGGAAAGTCATCACCTTTACATTTATATACCACTAATAAAGCACACAATTAACACATTTGGCTGAAAGCCACAGATTAGGGGGAGGTCAAAGTGTTTAAAGTGGGTATTAACCTCATAGTTGGTTTTGGTCATTTTTATTAGAAATAAAAAAATCTAAATTACACCTACTTATTTGTTCAATGTTACTGTCTGTTCTATTCTTTCTGTGTGGATCAGATGCCATTACCATTGTTCCTGTGTGTGTGTGGGCTGGAAATGTGCTCTATTTACACTGCTAATGTGGCCTCTGATGTAGTGTGGGCGAATGGATGACAATACATCTTGGATACAATCAAGCATGTTTTCCTGCCAAAGTTAACAACATGTAAATGAAGCTGGGAATGGAGTCGTATCTTGAAAGGTCACCTCACAGGGTGCCAAATTAACTTTTTACATCTCTAGGGCTGGTGCCAGTAGTTTTCTTTTTCTCTCTCTCCAATTAGCAGCCCTAGCATTACATTTGGATCCTTATAAAATTCTTTTTAAACTTCCCAGATTTTAGATTTATTCCAGTTTTTTTCTGAATTGTTAAAAAAAATTAATTGAAGATTCATTCTTGTAGAAAATGATCTATAATATGGTGGCTAAAAATGTTTCAATAATGGCCGTCTCCTGAGTTAGGTGTGCAGCAGAGAGACTGCTCAATCCTGCTAGAGACATAACATCAATAACACAGCAGAGCACTCTGTCTCATTTTGTTATTCTCATGCAGGCTGTAGACTCCAAGATACTTCAAATTAATTAAAGCTGCTTGCTAGTAAAATGAACAGGTTACTAATCATTTATTTTGTAGTTAGTATCATACTGTGTTTCTGTGAACTAAGAACAGTAAATGGTTTGGCATACAGTTTACTGAAGCAAAAGGCTGGAAATAGTGCCACTTTTTGTCCTCCAG
Organism: Acanthurus tennentii; assembly: GCA_029783805.1. Lineage (NCBI taxonomy): Eukaryota > Metazoa > Chordata > Actinopteri > Acanthuriformes > Acanthuridae > Acanthurus > Acanthurus tennentii. The sequence continues at coordinate 1,968 of JAPZDZ010093533.1, forward strand.
TAATTCAACTGGAACTTGGGTTCAGTCATCTTTGTCAAAAGCCCATGTTTGAATCGAATATCACACCCAAGAGCTACAATCTGATTGACTTTCCCCAGGATTTACACCCCTGTTTTTTGGGTTTGTTTGTTTGTTTGTTTTTTAGAAAAAAAAACACTGTTGTGGTTGGCTGTACCTCTAGTGACATCTTATACCTGAATCACTTTTTCTATAGATTGTCAGTTATGACAGATGACTGTCACAAGGTACAACAGTGTTATGTTTTGTTTTGTTTTTTTTGTTTTGTTTTGTTTTTTTAATTTGCCGAAACCATCAGTCCTCACGGGGCAAACACTGAGTTCTACTAACACAAGGGGTAATTTAACCAAATCTCCTTTCTGACTTTGCTGTGTTCCAGCATCACTAAGTGTAATCTTAAGGACTTTCAGTAGAGCTTCCAGTTTATTTTACCATTTGAAAACCTGAAAAATTGAAGTACCTTAGTTGATTCTTTTACATTCAGTTCAGCTCCAGACTAGCGTAGTATGTTGTGTTTGTAAATTTCTTTTTTGTTCAATTTAGTAGAAGATAGGGATGCAGCGGTTCTCGGTATTTTACCTAACCGTTCGGTACGTCCTGTTCGGTTTGGTACACCCAGGTGAACCGCGGCATTTCAGTACGCGTGACATTAAACTTTAATGTTTAATATGTAGTTATTGAGCATGCATTATGTGTATTGGGTGATACACGGGGCTGCTTAGGACCCGGGGGATGTGTTCTGCTCAGCGTCTCTCCACAACCATGCAAGAACCAATCAGAATTTCCCTGAGGTTCCCAGGAGCCAATCAGCGCTCTGAATGCAGACGCTGGAGAAGTGAGGGGAAACTACAAACAACTTTCTCGGTTGCATGATAATGGCGAGTGAACGCGAGATGGATAAAAGTAAAAAAAAAAAGTTTAAATCCGCTGTGTGGCAACATTTTGGCTTCAGCGTCAAGTATAACGAGCAAGGAAAAAAGACTGTCAGGGAGCAAAGCACGGTGTGCAAGCATTGCTTTGCAACTATCGCCTACTCGACAGGTAACACAGCAAACATGTCGGCCGACATGCGTCGTCATCACCTGGCTGTAATCCTAAGTGGAGCAACACGGACAGCTGGTTTGTCAGCGAAAACACAACCAACCATTGCTGCAACCTTCCAACAACAATTTTCTAACAATTTGGAAAAACACAAGGCAATAACAAAAGCAGTAGGCGTATTCATAATATTGCCTGTTTTTGACAGAGGGCAAGAATAAGTGTTCCTTTGGTATAATAAATGTTGAGATTTGACTTCATCTGTGCCTTTTTTTACATTTAATTCTGTGTGAGTAGCAGTGCCTTGTTTATTTAAAATTGAAAGAGCAAATAACCTACTGCATGTTAGAGCAAAGATGATATATTTAAATATCGAAACTGAACCGTCAATCGTGATACGAACCGAACCGTGGGCTCACTGTGCCGTTGCATCCCTAGTAGAAGACTTCAAAAAATAGATGATTCTAATCTCTTCACATTAACAAATAGATGTCACATGACATTCAGAACCCACCATGGTAGCACTGAATCCACAGGAGCCTTCGCTTCATCCCTCAGGACAGAATGACCTGGTGATGGGAAAGGTAGCATATAGAGCAGGGCTAAATGTGGATATGACTGAGGTGTGTGTGTGTGTGTGTGTGTGTGTGTGTGTGTGTCATTGCATCACAGTCTTTCTCTCTTCTCTTTTGTCTCTCATCAATCTGGGTCATATGAGACTGGGAGGGAGGAATTAAAATGAAGGAAATGAGTGAGGGAAAGGAAGAAGGCGAGAGATTGAGAGGAGAGATGAAGAGCAGATGATGGTACTGCAGGGTGACACACAAAGGGGGAAAACATTCTGACAACCAGAGAACCCCTTTCAAATAAACAGGATTTCCTGCAGGAGATAATTGATGAAGGTGGTTTGAGAGTAACACCTGTACTCTAATACTACACATGCTAAATCTAATATAATGTAAATTTCCACAGTATTTTCAGCAATAAAACACAACTTGTTGTGGATAATCAAAGATAAAGCCTTCCAGCAAAGGGAGGGATTATGTTCCTTTAATGTGAAATTGCTGCAAGAAGTTGTTGCATTGATCATTTATTGCTCTTTACTGCTTCAAAGGTCTGAATTATAAGTTGAAATATTATTGAAAATGCACTAGGGCCACATTCAGTACACAGGCTGTCGGAGCTTAACACGTAGAGATCGTGGACTTTCCTGATGGTAACAGTAAAGTAATGATGAACCAGAACAGACCATAGCTTCATTCATGTTTATAAATTTCAATCATTTCTCACAGTTGCTGTGTGTGTTTTTGTTTTTGTTCTTTTTGTATTTGGGTCTGTCTTTTATGTAGCCAGTGGGAGATCAGAGCTAACTTTGAACACAGGCAGGGTGGAGGCACACAGATGTCAAAGACCAGAATCAAAAGTGAATTCATAAAGAGGCTTGAAAATTAGACCCACTGTGTCAAGGCTCAAATTGGAGTTTGAAAATCCTTCAAACGCTTTAAAACACTCCACCCTCTGTTTTCCTGGCAAGTGATCAGCAAAACTTTGTCAAGTTTGCTTTAAACTTTTTTTTTTTATTATTTTAAGAGTCAGCTTAGTCTCTCAGCATCTTTTTTTGTCTTTCACTTCCACTCCATTTACAACAATAACACGGAAATTAAATCTAGAAATGAAATATCAAACTCATTATTGTTTCTTCCTTGGGTCTAACCATAGCTTGCATTTTATTATTTAGACTTGTTTAGACCTTTTACTTTTTCTCACTGCAAAACAATAGTTTAGCAAGTTGTTGCACCACACCAATCTACATTTTGTTTATATCTGCTTTCCTGTGAGATCATGTGAGCTGGTGCACTCTTTTAACCTGTGTATTGTGGTTTGTATGATTTATTTTTAGTCTTTATTTATTTATTTATTTATTTATTTATTTATTCATTGTTCATTGGAAATCAGATGCAACAGTTTACTGCTTTCCTATTGTGCTGACTTTGAGAAGGAGGTCAACAAGTCACTTAATCATTTAACCTGATTGTATTTATTTAAGAACAAACTGAATTTAAATTGCAATATTGGTAAGAAAATTCTCTGTGGAATATATTTTATTTTTAATCATCTGCCCTGTCCATTACTTGTAAAGCAAGAATTATTGTAAAAGAAGAATAGATTTTAATTTATTCCATGTTAAAGACTGTTGTCTTTATGCACCTGGGATGTGATTTTCTTTTAGAAGTTGTTGAAGAAACTTTTAGAGAGACCCGTGTTAAGGGTTGAGGTTGGGTGGTTGTGATGTCTCTCCCTTTTCAAACCCTTAACTTTTGTGTGTTTTTTTTTTTGAATTTGGTCTAAATCCGTCTCTTTTCTGACTCTGTCTTCAGTTAAAAAGACATGTGCGGAGGTGGACTTCGTGTGCCACAATGGTCAGTGTGTCCCAAAGCGATGGCACTGTGATGGGGAGCCTGACTGCGAGGATGGGTCTGACGAGAGCATCGAAATCTGCCGTAAGTAGATGGTTTCATAGTTAATGATAGAGACCTGTGTTCAATCTTCAGTTATGTTTCATTGTCAAAACAATTTTTTACAGTTCCAACTGATCACTAAAAATCAAAAAGTTGACATAGCTGCCTCTGAAGACAGACAGACTTGATAGCATGCTAGTGTGTCAGTATGCCAGTGTAGATTTTAATCTCTCTATACTTAATCTTGGTTCAAGTTAAGTCAATGTTCTGCAGTCACTCAGTTACTTTGGACAAGAGAAACTCAAACCTCACTCAGCTGGAGAAAAAAGGAACATTAGTAATGTATAAAGCTCTCAAATTCTTATTTTTTTATTAATCCAGCCTAAGAGTCTTTCATAATTTATTCTTTTAAAAACTTAAAAAGAACTGCATTTTAAAGTTAGCAGCCAACGTATCTTTAATGTACACCTGAATGAGCTGACAAGGAAGGGATTGGTTCCAAAATAATTTATTTTTATAAAAGTGTCAAACTAAGAAAATACATAAAGGATTAGTATTAGCTAGCAAGATGTGCAAAAGAAAGGCATGCCTTTGAGTTTTGGTGGTGGTGGTGGTGGGGGGTATTTTTCGGATCTACTGTGAACCCTAGCACTCAATTTTTTTTAGTGTTTTGAAAATATGCTGCATGATTGATTATTATTCCAGTTGTGTCTGCCACTTGAGAGAACATTGCTGTACACAGACTAGCTACTCCCTCTGTTATTTATAAATCCCTGTGAACAGAGGTTTCCTGAGCAACGAAGCACATGAATGCAGATTAACAACAAGGCAGACTATAAAGAACATTAAAGTATGAAAACATGGCTTGTACACGTGTCCTCTAGAAGGTCAGATGGTGTGAACAGCTTTAATTACTGCAGTCCCTTTGACAGGTTCATGCCACAGCAATAAACAGTGAGAACAACCAATCTAAAAATAGTTTACCCAGGTTTACAGGCTCCATTTAGGTGTTTTCTTGCTCCTCTTAAGGGATGACAAAGATGCACCAGACACAAGAAGACTTTATACAGATGTCACTACACTTTAAATGGTGTTGGGCAGTAAAATACATAATTATGTTCACTGTTATGACTCTCTTTAGGTTTAGTTTTCCCTGCATTGTCTTGGATGAACCAGGAAAGGAGACATATTAAACCTTTTGTCAAGTGTTAGCAATGCACAAGTTTTTTTTGTACACTCAACAAAGTGTTTGGTGTCAAAAGTATCAGACGAAATCAGGCAATGCAACGATTGGCACAGAGTTGTGCTGAGATATGGGATTGTCCTTACATGGCCCTTTTGTGTGACATCAGGTTGTGAACTTTTTTTCGGGGCAAGCTAGGTCAAGGGTTGGGAAGAGGTTCACCACTTTGTGAAAGACATAATTGTATAGAGGCTGCTACAAGATGGTTTTCATGTTTTCATTGTCTAGTTTTGTGAATGCTTTCAGTGGTAATCTCACTTTGTTTACAAATGACTGTACTGTGTTTTTATTTCCTTTTTACACAGTATCATATTTTTTTCCAAATAGCAGACCATTTACACAGTAGTATATAAAGTAGTTCACACGTGTTTCCCTTTGACCATCTAAGCATCCGCAATGATAAAGCAATAAACAAAATAATTTAAGTCTATTAAAAAGGACTTTTCATCTAAATTGGCAGTTATGTCTCTGTTTATTTTGTTGATAACACCCTTTTGCTTAAGTAAAGTTTTGGTAGCTGCACTTGTAAATTTAATGCTTTTGCACTGCAGTAAACTATAGATGTGTTTAAAAAAACAATTTTCAAACATGGCCCTTTTTCCCTTGCTTAGTAAGAAAGCAGCATTGGCTGTGTGCAACAGATTAAGAGCTCGGTCTGATCATTTGACATCCAGTGTGACATCCATCTGCTTTAACTCTGCTTCAACTTTGCTTTTGATTTTGTGTCTGATTAAATCTGAACTGTCCTCAATGAAGAGAGGCAGTGGAGATTAGAGAGGTTTTTTTCTATTTGTTTTTATGGTAGTTATTTTCCAGGTTTATTGAATACAACCATACCTCTGTACAACCCAGCAGAGCCCTATGAGTTATGCAAACATTTTTGACTCTTAGTCTTCATAAATACACTTCGTGCTGTGTTGAACTCCATTTCAGTGTTGCAGAAATGCTGTGAGGCACTTAAAAGCAGTGGGGTAAGTCCCCTGTGAGCATTCCTGTCAAATAAGTTTCTTTAAATGGAACTAAGGAGAGCTGCTAAACATTAAATGGTATAACCGTGATGTGAGGTTTGCTGATGTGCTCGTTGTAGCTAAGTAATGACTGAAAGTGTTCATGCTGAAACTGCCTTTTAATGTGAATTTCTCCTTTGTGATGCATTCATTATGTTGTAATGTTTGTTGCAGTACAGAAGAAGACACCAGAGAAAAAAAAGCACTTCATCAAACACTTGAGCTGATGTGCTGGATTCTTCCTGAAAGCGAAATCAGCATCAGTAATGAATTAGCACTTCTAGTAGTAGAAAGGACTAAACTATCAGCAGCTGTTTTGTAGGTTCTTAAGCTTTACTTTGTGCCAAAAAAATCCCCAAACATGTGTATTAGGTCAGTCCTCCTGTCCATGACCTTTTCCTAAGGTGCTGTCTTAGCGCTGGATCCGTTCCCTGGGCCCTGTAGTTGTACAGTGGCTGCCTACCGCTGCTCAAAAAATAAGATACATTTAGAGAACCAATTCCTGAAGCACAGTGTACTGAGTAAGGATTCTTTCTTCTTCTGTTTGATTAAATTTAAAAAAAAAATTAAAATAAAAATTAAATTTATTATCTGAATAAAGCAACAGAAACATTCCAGCTTTTTGTATGGAAAGATAAAGAAAAGTAGTCTCTGCCATCTGTGTTTACAAAAAGGGGCACACAGGAATTTAACTAAAGAGAAAAGATTCAGCACACTGACCCAACTCATAATAAATGTATTATACAGGCTCTGAGGTATTATCTGGCTCTGAGAGGAAATTAATAAAGCACTAGAAGAGGTTACACAGTAGACTTTGTTTAAAAAACACAACATGTAACTGTGAGCTTGATCCAAGGTTTTATTTTTTTGAGCTGTTTATGTATGTATAGTCACAAATTATAAACCCCTTATTTTACCAAGCCTTTAACTGTGTGATATCTAACACAGCTTTCAGAAAATACAATGTTCAAAAAATGCAAAATACAAAAATAGTTCACTCCCAACCCAGATTCTGACCATAAAACTAAACCTGCAAGTGATCCAGATTTATCTTTGTTTGTGAGGTGATATTTGCAGAGGCAGCAAAGTGTTTTTGTGTGTGTGTGTGTGTGTGTGTGTGTGTGTGTGTGTGTGTGTGTGTGTGTGTGTGTGTGTGTGTGTGTGTGTGTGTGACAGGGTTATACTCCAGCACAGAGGAGTCCTCTGGTTTATGCTGCAGTGTGTCAGCACTGCAGGTTGAGTGCACAAACCTGACAACAGAGCAGTTTTTGTTTTTGTTTTTTTTACCTCTGGCAGAAAAAGAAAACACTAGATCTTAGTTGGGGCAAATCCCTCCTGCTCTCTTGGATGGGGATCTGTGGTGCGATGCTGCCAAAATGAGAGCAGTGCAGTTTGGGTAGTCGTTAAAGCACTGGAGTTATTCAAACCTCATGGCTGTGTGGTGCTGCCAAGACCTTCCTAAGTCTCTGCAGTGTTAGACAAATTGATGTGGATATGGTGCCCAAAAAAGCAGCTGTTGGATGTGGCCTAGAAAATGTAAAGGAAAATACAGATGTAAAAAGCATTTCTGCTCTAATGTTGGTTGGAGCTTTGCTATCGTCCAAGTTGGTGTTGACTCAACCCGTAGAGGTATGAAAAACTCTGTGTTGGGTCTTGTCTTCTGTCATCTTCATGTAAATTCTTTTTTCCTTCTACAGCCTGTTGATGAAAGAATTGAATACCCTTTGCCTTTGTATGATCAACCATTTATTAGACAAAACATTTATTTGACTTTGTTGCTTTTAATACATCTTTCATTAGTTCAGTATTTATATGATGGTATGTGTTCGAGAGCAAACCAGGCCTTTTTTTAAGTTAATTGAGAACCCACAAAAAAGCCTAACCTCAAACCTTCAACATAATCGTCTTGGTTGCAATTTCATATAACAAAGTTATGGATAGTCTGTGTAAAACTCCAGGTTGTAGGTGGAGGTAAACCAGCATTAGTTTGGTGGCATCTCACTGGTAAAGTCTTGTAAATACATGCTAAAGGGTCTTACATGTCAGCTGCCTTTTAGCTCCTTAGCCATATGGCCATTAGATCCTGAAGAACCTGTTGAATGTAATCAAGGTAGTGTTGTGTGTTTTAATCTAGAAATATTCAATCCTTACAAAACGAAAAAAACCAATACATTTGAATGCTCAGCGTCCACGAATCACTGAAACCATTAATTATCAGGATGTGCTGTTATAAGCAAAATTTAACTCCACCTTTTAAAAAATACAGTGTGGCAGTTCAGTTTGATACGGTCATTATTGTTTTATTTTATTGCCATTGAATTATTCTACTCTGTTCAATCTAGTGTAATCCCCCCCTAATTAAAAACAAGAGAGTTTGATTTATACTCACAGGCTGCTCTAACCCTGTAGAGTTTGTACAAAAGTGGCCAGTAAGTTGTTGCATCCCAAAACTTATGTCATGACCAAATTAGTGTGTGATGTTACACAAAATTCATGGCTTATTATGGCTCATGATAACATTTAGGGCCCTTAAATACGGTCATATTGTCAGTAAGAATTTGACTGAGAAATGTAATGTCAGTAATGCCCCTTCATAACCCTGTAATTCCTGACCAGCTGTAGGTTATGCTTGTTTTTACAAGGCAGACACAAGAGACTGACTAAAAGGAACTGGTTAAGGTGTGTTACAGTGGCAGTCAAGCACTTTGGTAATATGCTTAAATCCTGCGTTCTCCAAAACCAAGTGGTCATATTTTTGCAGCGCTTGCCACTCATGTAGCATCAGTTATTGCTTCAGACTGTATCTGCAGTGACAGGCTGTGTGGGAGCTGTGGGGAGAGAGACCCTCCCCCCAGTCTGTTTTGTTGTAAAGGACATGGTTAAAGTGCTTGATAACCCTGGATTCTGCTGAGCAGTGTCAGCATGATCTTTGACACTCATTATTTTATATTTTTAATTTAACAGGGCAAGCAAGAACTCTCCCATACAATGGGTCTAAATGTCATTGGAGTATCCTCTAGTTCTTGTTTGCCACTCTGATGGCAGTGACAGCACATAAGCTAGACTAACATAAGCTGGCTGACAGGGCTCAGCTGACCAGCATGCTTTGGCTGATAGAATATAAAATAAATTTTATTATTTTAAAAAGCATCAAAAGCTATGACTAAGTGATTACAATCACTGTGGGGTGGAATATTAATCTGATTTTGCAATCTTTTTTGAGTAGTGTTAAAAATAGACACAAATCTCGTAACAATATTTTTTGTCAAAGTCTTCCACAATATCTTTTTAATCCACATATTGGAAGTTCTACATAAGAGGAGATGCCTGCCGAGCTTTAGTGACTCTAAGCCTTTCTGTGCCGCTTGAAGTTTCCCCCCTGTGGACTCTCTGACATGAGGCTGGTCTTGTGGAGATTAAATGCTCCAGTCTGCGTGTGCATGTTTCCACTTGCACTTCAAGTGTGTTGGTTACTTGAAGGTCAATAGCATTCTAGCTTAAGGTCCATATTTTGTGTGTGTGTGTGTGCGTGCGTGCGTGGGACATTGTGTTAAGTTCCACTCATTTCTACAGTGTGTACGTGCAGGTCAACCCAGCAAGTG
>JAPZDZ010093734.1:0-17959 GCA_029783805.1 Acanthurus tennentii
GCATCTAATTAAATTCAGGTTTGAGTCAAATGTTTAGAAAATCGTTTCACACACAGAAAAAAAGGCAAATATATATCACCATGCTGGTAGGGGTCGGCCGGCCCTGTCAACGAGGTGTCCCTTATTTATTTTTCAACGAGTTGGCAACCCCAGTGTCAGCCTACCCTGTCACTGTAAGCTTTGGGAGGTTTGTGTGTTTGCATGAGAGAGAGAGAGAGAGAGAGAGAGAGACAGAGAGAGTTTAGATATCATGATTTTACATTACATTACCTTTTTGCTTTACTCAATGTCTCTACTTACATCCAGGACAGTGGTGAACTCCCAGACTGGTGCTTTCACTGTTTCTCTCCTGCCCTCTTGTGGTGGTCTGTGGGATCAACCCTTATACTGACCCTCTCATCTCTCTGCTTCTTTTTCACACTGTCCTCTACTGAAGTCAGAGAAAAGGATTAGGAAACATCAAAAATTGTCTATAAAGGACATTAAAGCACAGACAACATTATTCTTCAACAAATGCAGCCCAACATGTGGACATAATTGACCATTGATTTTCCTTTCCTGTTAAAAATAAAACATTATAATAATGAATAATAATTACCTTTATTTATAGAGCATTTATCAAACAAAGTAAAAAGTGCTTCACAAAGAAAAAAAGTCACATAAAAGTAAGTAAGAATTAGATAAAGTTCCAGATAAGAGATAAAATGTGTAAACACCAAGATAAAAACAACAAATGGTAAGAATTAACATTAAAATAAACTGGTGGATGAGCTCTGTGAAAAAAGGAGGCTTTTAAACAGAGCTTGACCCAAACAGTCTTGTGTCCTTGAAAAGGTTGTTCCTGAGCTTCAGGGCCCTGCAGGCGAAGGCTTTGTCACCTTCTGTTTTCAGTTTTGTTTTTCAGCACTTTCAGGTTTAAGAAATGAAGTCCTCACCATTTGTTTAATGGTTTAGAAATCAGAGACGAGAAAAGGATTCTGGGCGGTCACTTTCAAAAATGTTTATCACATTTAAGTTAGTCCAGGTTTTCCTGGTTTTATAACTTTAACACCAGAGTTTTCCTGCAAATACAAAAACATGTTAAACTTCTACAATTTTTTCAATCTTTGTCTTGAATAACAAAAAACAATTAATCTTAAATTTTTCTTTCTCCTCTTGTACTGTTTTTATTTTTGTTTGCCAAGTCTGTGCTGTTTTCTATGTTTAGAAGTGAGGAATTTCTCTTAATTTCGACCTCTGTGGGCATGTTTTTGCTTTTCATTAAACAGTGTTTGGTTTTTGCAGGTGTGATAGTGTTGCTGTCTCTGGCCTTCACCATGCCGGCATTGTACTACATCCCAAAAGCCTCTTTAGATGCTGTAATCATCTGTGCAGTCCCTTCCATGGTGGATTATCGTGTTGTTGCAAAGATGTGGAGAATATGCAGTAAGTGTCTGCTCAGTTTTTCACTTACATGTGTATCTTACTTAATTTGTTTTACTGTGTTCATATTTTTGCAAATCTCTCACAGAACTGGACCTGCTGTCTTTTATTGTGACATTCCTGATGAGTTTCTGGCAGGTGCAGTACGGCGTACCTGCGGGTCAATCGATGAGTCTTTTACCAGCCAAAGCCATAAACTAAACACAAAATGGTGTTCCATTAAAATAAATATCTTTTATTATTTATGTAAACTACTGAATGTACCTTTGGTCCTGTGAGTGTAAAATGTGTCAAGTGACCCAAAAGTAGCCAGACATCAGCATAAAGCTTATAGGGCACATTTAGCCAAATAACTGTGGCAGTGACTGAAGTTGTACAGTCCTGTGCTCAGCTTAGCCAATATGTTATTTTAAGCCTAGTTACGTTCCCAAGTCCTGGAGGGAAGTTGTCCTTTCTGGTGTGCTCCTTTGTGAAGTCCAGTAAGCTGCAGATTTGAGAGGCTTCTCCACTGGTTAACCATATTGTATCTTTGAGTTCACTGTGATTTATCTAAGTTCCCACCCAGGATTCAGATTCTGGCTAGATGTACTGTGATTAACAAGGCCTTGCTTTGTTGTTCTTTGTGCACATGTCACTTGCTTGTGTGAGAAACATTGTTACTGGACATGAGAACTGTTGCCAAAGGTTTATTGCGTAACTCCGCATCAATGGATGAGTCAGCCAAAGCTATAAACTAAACACAAAATGGTGTTCCATTAAAAGAAATATCTTTTATTACCTCATTTTCTTCTATTATCCAAGCACGTTTTTCAGACTGCAATGTAATGAAACCTTATGAACTTATGAAGTTGAGGCTCAGAAGGCTTCAATGCTGTTTCAAACCAAGCCAGATATCATCATACATACAACACCACAAATTCACACGACACCAATAACAAACGAGGCTACTACAAGTGACAAATACAACACATTAGACAATATTTTAAACAGTTTAAAAATGTATAGAAAAAAAAAAGAATTCCGTCACTGTATTGTTGAAATATATATATATATATATATATAACAAGTCATACAAAATAAACGGTTCACTTAAAATTTCAAAATATCAATTGCTATAGCAAAATACATATACACCATGATACAATATTTTATCACCAATCCCCACCTTTACGTTATGGTCGCATGTACATATGCAGATAGCATAGCATTATAAATATTACCATAACTTGTATGGACTGTAAATGGATCTATAATTAAGAGAGTGATTGAATATTAATATCTTGACATCTGGCTTGATCAAGAAATTAACTTTATTTTCAATGTTTCTTTTTCTTCAACAGAAACAAACAGACAAAAACAGCAAACAAAGAACAAAGTAAATCACCTCAGATTCATACACACAACATTAGTGGTGATGATGATCATTTGTAATAATGGCTAATAAAGGCCTAGTTTTCACCAGAGGGCCTGTGTGCTGTGGCAAGGCGAAGTTTGATGTCTCCCCTTGACCACTGAAAGTGTTATAACTTCATGGATCTTTGTCCAGTCTGGACCATATTTCAGTTGCTTAATAAGATTCTTGAAATGGATACATTGATATATTAATATCTTATCATAGTCATAGCGCCACCTACTGGCGACCAAAATTACATATTTTCACATTTTCATGAATTTCTTTCTGCTGGTCAACCAGATTTACATGAAACTGCTTACAGATGGAGTAAAGACTTTCATGATGCTTGCATACGAGATTTGTGAGTTTTTGTCAAATGCTGCTGGCGTAGCAGCGCATCCTTCACCGTTAAACAGGAAGCTGTTTTTCAGGCGCAAGGGATGCACAAAAACTCACCAAATTTGGCACAGACATCAAGAGTGGTGAGTTCTTTTAACCCGTGAGACATTTGGTTTAGGGCGTGGCAAATTGGCTTAATAGCACCCTTAATAGAAATTCGCAGTTTGTAGAAAAGACCTTGAGGATGATAAGTTTACAAAGGTGTGTGGGGCTTTTAAATGGTATGACTGTGGCAAGCCGTCAAATTTACATGTTTGGCCAAGAGGCAAAAAATAGCCCTAACTTCTTTGTAAAGAGACTTTCAGCTTGTTCAAGACATGTTCATCAGAATCAGAGTCAGAATCAGAATCAGCTTTATTGGCCAAGTACGTTCACAACATACAAGGAATTTGGTTTCAGCAGGTGGTGTCACTCTCTGAATGAACAGCAGCAATATACAGAAATATAGACATAAATAATACAAACAAAATATATATATATACATGTATATACATATATATATTCATGTCAATTATCAGTCATACTCAAAGCCTTTTCTGCTGGTGAAAATGGGCTTCTATTGGTGTCTTAAACTTATGTATTGTCCTATAAATAGATATATTTTATTCTTTGTCAATTAAAATTAATATATATACAGATAAACTTGCTTTATTGTTGAAAAAACAATGTTATTTTTATTATTTTTATGTTATTTTGTTCCTTCTGCAGCTCTCTCCCTCTCTGTGGTTCACTGAGCAACTTTGAACGCATCACCCCTTCTGTCTCTAAGAGCTCATTGCCTGTGTTGTGATTGGTCAGCTGTCACAGCTCTGAGAAAATTCTGGCAGCCAATACAGCTTGCCAGTGTTTAAACACAGACCATAACAAAACCCACAGCCAAAGGCCAAAACTGTAAATATAAATTAACAAACGCGATAAAGAGAGAGAGAGGGAGAGAGAAAAAGCCGATGAGATGGGCGCAATGCTTGTTGTGTATCGGCACAGTAAGGAGTGATTGACAGGAAGCCTGTCCCGTCACGAAAATAAGTACTTTGATTTTTTAGCCTTGTAGGGACCCATATACTTAAACACAGCCAAGTGTGTTTCCATTCACAGTTTTTAACAAGAGTATGCAAGACAGAAAGGACATGAGTTTGTTGCATAAAACTAATGAAATGAAAAATTAAAATACAGAGGGTATCTGGAGACAGAAAGAGCAAAGGAGAGAAAGTCTGCTCTTTGTCATTCGAAAAGTTTCTAACAATGGTGGTTGACAACATTTAAATAGTCATGGTTATTAGGTGTTTGGACGAAAAGTATTTTTTGCACCCTGGTAAAAATATATTTAACCGCCTGAGACCCCTTTTTAAAAACTTTTACCCATTATCCACTTATGAAGACATAATTTTTTGCAAAAAAAACTTCCTGTGCAAAGACAAAGTTTAGTTAATAATACTAACTAAACTTATAATACTCTAATAACTAAACTATAAGCTAATATGTATAATAACTTTTTATACCTATTAGGTTAAAAACTTAGGTCCTACTAATCCAAAATAGCTAGGAGAAATAAAAAATGCACACCAAATAAAAGCTCGGGTCTCAGGAGGTTAAGCTGCTGATGGGTGATATAATTTTTCCAACTGTTTTTACAAAGGAACAAGTCAACCATTTACAATAGAATAATAAAACGGGAAGTGAGTGTACAATGTTTCCATTGTATAGTGATTAGAAGTTAGACAGAAATGAAACTGAAATGTGAATAAAAGTTCTGAAAAGAGAATGTAAGTGGACCTTGAGTTAAGATTATTTGTTTTTCTCAGTTCAGACATAAACAGTTTTGCTAAAAAAATCTGACATTTTAGTCACTTCTTTGAACGTCCAAAGAAAGCGTAATGTTGGAATGTGCTCACTTATCTCCCACTTTCAAAGGAGGTCACAGTTATGTTTAAACACCCATCTATGATTGACTGTTACCATAAAATATATTGACTCGGGTCTTTGTCTGTGTGCCAGTTTTGGTTTCATCATTTCATCATTTTGCTTCATTTTGATTAATAAGTAACTGTTGATTGATGCTGTTGCCTCACAGAAGGACAGTCCTAGGTTTCGATTCCTGGCTGAGGAAGGCCCTCTCTGTGTTTTTCTGAGCTTGCATGTTCTCTTCCATTCTTGCACTGGTTCACTCTGAATGATCTGTCTTCCCCCCTCAAAGACTGAATTTTTACACTACATTGTTCAAGTGACCCAATCCTGATGTTTCCACAGTGTGTTCCAAGTGGCACAGATCGGATCTGTAACATGAACATGTAAGCAGAAAGAAACTGCATGAAATGTGTCAGCTCCGTGATGAACTAAACTGATGATAAACGGTTCCAGCGCTCATGACCTTGTAAGGATTAGTGGTTATAGACAATAGATTGATGAAAGGATGGATATTAAATCATGGTCCACTTTCATTTCACAGGAATAAACTTATGTTTCTCAAAAATGAAACTGAAATGTGATTAAAAGTTCTGAAAAGAGAATGTAAGTAAGAAGAATGTAAGTGGACCTTAAGTTAAGATTATTTATTTTTCTCAGTTCAGACATAAACAGTTTTGCTAAAAAATTCTGACATTTTAGTCACTTCTTTGAAAGCCCAAAGTAAGCGTAATGTTGGAATGTGCTCACCTATCTCCCACTTTCAAAGGAGGTCACAGTTATGTCTATGATTGACTGTTACCATAAAATATATTGACTCGGGTCTTTGTCTGTGTGCCAGTTTTGGTTTCATTATTTCATCATTTTGCTTCATTTTGATTAATAAGTAACTCTTTTCATGTTATATCTGTCAGCCATCAGCAATAAGTGTTTGTTCATAAGTGATTGCCTCTTGCGGTACTTTGAACACACAAACAGGGCTATAAATTCTCACTAGTCCAGTGTCACTCACTGGACTATCACTCTCCTTCACCAACTCCATTGCCAGTTAAATTCATGGATGATGACAAGCGTTTAGATTCACTGACATTACTTGAGATAAAGGAATCATCAGCATAACAGGACTCCTTACATGAACATTTATTTTGACTTTTGAACATACTATAATCGTAAGGATTAGTGGTTATAAACAATGGATTGATGAAAGGATGGATATTGAATCATGGTTCACTTTCATTTCACAGGAATAAACTTAAGTTTCACAGAAATGAAACTGAAATGTGATTGAAATTATGTTATACATGTTAGCTATCAGCAATAAGTGTTTTTTCATAAATGATTGCCTCTTGCAGTCCTTTGAACACACAGACGGGGCTATAAATTCTCACTGTGTCTCTCACTGGACTATCACTCTCCTTCACCAACTCCTGGATTCTGACACAGCCTCTTCAAGGTAAGACCAGCAGAGTAATGATTTCATGTATCACAGCGTAATTTGAAATGTGATTAGAAGACATCTCCTTTTTTTCGTCAGGTTTCTATTGTGCATGTGGTCCATAATGGGGGTTCCAGTAGTGTTGTGGTTGCTCCTAATTTTGCAGATTTTTACAGGAAGCACCTCAGGTGAGTCATCTGTCACTTTGGGTTTGACATTTAAACACATGCTGCATCAACTGTGAAACTGTGTTTTACTTTTGGCGGGAAAAAACACTTTGATTTCAATATTATTTTAATTCTATTCCCTTTTTGTATCACATATGGATACACTTCAAATAAGAAAACCTAATTAATTTGTGCCATGAACTTGTTTCACAACACACAAATCATGAATGTTTGCACCAGCAATACTGTAATGGCTCACATAGTAAATATTCTCATAAATATGAAGGTCTTGACTAATACTACCCCTCTGAAGTAGATTAAGGATAAAGAATTTTATTTGGCATATTGATGTTGCATTGTCCTTTTACAATAATTTATTGAAACAGTTTAAATTATTAAAATAAAAAACGTCTTGGTCTAAACTAAAACTTGCAATTAAGTCCTGTTTTTTTTTCTTTGCACTCAATATGCCTTTGTAAAAGTAATCCACAGTGAGACTTTGTGGTTTAAACAGTCTCACATTAAGCGGTAATTTAACTAAAATCTTGACATTACAAACTCCAAAACTGATAGTTATAATAATAATAATAATAATAATAATAATAATAATAATAATAATAATAATAATAATAATAATAATAATAACTTTGTCAAAGACACAAAAGGGGTCAATATCCTATAAAAATAATACAATGCATACAGCTATAAAAAAAAGAAAATTAAAAATAAAACTGTAAAAGCATTGCAAAACCTGTGCAAGTTCATACCAGAAAGACAAATTTCAATTAACAGCGCTCACATACAGGCTACAGCACCAGTGACTCCACAGTTTGAATGAAAATCTGAATGAGCTCCACTCAAGGTTGAGTGATATAAGGATGATAACTTTTCTGAAAGAGACAGCCTGTATATATACTGTTAGATAAGATTTCAGATCTTATCTAACAGTGCATACGCACACCAACACCTTCAAACATTTGGCTGGCGCTGTACCATTGTAGAAGTTTGAAATGCAGTCTCATGTCTTTGCCATAGGTCACGCTGACTTTCTGCAAATTGCTACATCTGTAGGAATTCCACAAGTAGGCAGTGTACAGTAACCGGACACATACTAAGTTTACAAATAGTAGCCTGCATGCACCCTTTGTGACATTTCTTGGATATTCACCCCATAAATCATGGAAAATAGGATGGCCAAGATAATTGAATGAAGCAAGAGGCCAATCATCAACAATAGCAAGTGTGATAAAAAAAACTTTTGCTAGCATATTTATGATGCTTTGCATTTTTTTTAACAGCACCACAGGTCTCATTGTCCTCTAATCCTAAAACTGCAACTAAAAACTTCTTCTCTATTAAAAACTATATCTATATTGGTATTTATTTCTCCCACTTAAAAATTATACTTTCTATTACAACTGAACAATTTATAATAATGTTTGCAAAATATTTTATTTGACTCTGTCAGTGTTTGATGGTAATGACATTTTGCACCTGCTCATAGATCTAAACTCCTTTCAAATTCTTTATGACTTTTATTTTGCAATTTTTTAGACAGTCAGATCTCATACAATTTTTCATACCTTTTAATAAATCAAAGAGCTTATTTAAAATTGCATTTGAGCTCAACCTTTGTTCAAATAAAGGTTCATGTCTATCTTTACCTGACTCCATCCATGCTTTAAATTCCCTTTAAACTTGGCATAAAATGCACTGCTCCATGCTTGTGCAAGCCAGACTTGATATCATGTCCCTTAGGCTAAAAAATCATACAAAAACTTGCTAGAGATATGGATTTATTCCACATCAGACTCGTATAAAAGACTTTTTTTTTAACTATAGTTTATGTTACAACATCATACAATATCTTAATATACAGTATTTCCAAAAAACTGAAAGACCTCATAGTATATTTAAATACATCTTCAATGGTTGTGTTAGACCACACCAGTTTCAACTTACAATACAAAATAATATAATCATAAAAATTTCCATAGTATGGAGGCATGTAAAGAGACATGAGTACCAGATGTGCAAACACAATGATCTTGTCATGAGGTTGTATGCCAAGCTTTACCAATGTAAGTGTAACTATCAGCAGGCAAAGGCACTTTGCTAGAGAAGATTAATCTTTACTTACAAGAGCGGATAAGTGTGAGGATTCAAATATAAATTTTTGAATTAATATTTTATATAAATATAAAAGTAGTATTATCATTTCAGGGCAGAAATCTAAGTTCAATGTTAAAGATGCCATTGATGCATTTGATGTGATTTTATGATTCTAAGATTTAAATCAAAGTTCTAAGTTAAACTCAAAGAATTGCTAAACACAAACTGTCTTGAATTAAAAAGTTTAGTTCATTTATATCAATTTCAAAAGTATCTAGTTTTATTTCAGTTTAAATGAAAAAAGTGGCTGACATTAGCAGTCAGTGTTGAGAAAGTTACTTCCAAAATGTAATTGATTAAATATTGCCATCCCACAAATCATAGAAAATATGGTGGCCAAGATAGCATTTGAAAGTAATTAGTAACTTCACAATGTTACTGTTAAAAGTAAAAAGATGCTGTTTACACTACTTTCATGTTTCTTTCACCAAAATAACCACCAATGTATTTCTTGGTACTAAAAAATGGAAGCATGCAATATTCTTTCATAAAATCAAAGTAGTTATGATCAAGTTAAGTACAGTTCATTACAAATCCACTGTGGATCAGCATTGTAGAGCCTAATGAAGGCTCTCTTGCATTTACAAGTAGTGGTTACCATTACGTATTAAAATTGCTGGCCTGAATTACAATAGTGTGATGATAAAGAAAAAAATTAACAGCCAAAACTAACACAAGACACCAAATCTCTTTTTCTATGCTTTGCTAACCAGAGAATGTTGAATCCTACTCAGCCGTAATCGTTATACCATGACTTCAAATCAACTCTTCTTGTGGGTATTTTTTCTGTCAAGCTGGTGGAAGTGGTATTTTTGTTGATTAACTCTCTTAAAAAAAACATCTGTGAGCACTTAATTTCAGTTTACAACTCATCATTGGCACAGTAATTGCAATAAAAACCAGAGTTTCATTAGTAAGCCGTTGTAATACTCTGTTACTGCCTCAAAAGTAATATATTACTGTAACCTCAAACACTGTTAGCAACCACATGCATTAAAACATCCTTTGTACTTTTCATAGGTACCTTTGTCACCAGTTGTGATTCCTGTCATGATGAGGCCACCTGCCTGGAGTCGCGAGAAAGAGGCGACTCCTTCAACCAGCATGCGCTCTTCTGTGTCTGTAAAGATGGCTTTGTAGGTGATGGTGTCACCTGTTACAATAAAAAACTCTGCAGCAGCTCATCTTGCTGCAAGCAAGGTTATCACTGGTCAGCAGACAGTGGCTGTGTTGACACTGATGAGTGCTCCCTCCCAGGCTCCTGTGCACCATCTCAGATCTGTCGAAACACCCCTGGTTCTTTCGAATGCCTGCAACCTTCCTCCAGTGCCAGATTGGGCCCCTCCTCCCAGTCTGTCGTGTTCAGCTGTGGACATACTGTCTGTCCTTCAGGCATGGACTGCATAAGTTTTAATGGGACTCTGCGCTGTGCTGACCCCTGTGAGCACCACAGTGTGCTGAATGATGAATGGCGTTCAACTAATAACACAATGAGTCCCTACACACATTGTGACTACAATGTTGACTGGCAAGGCTGGTATCGGCTGTTTCTTAGAAACAAGAGTGCTCATATTCCAGATACGTGTGTGCCTGATTACAGATGTGGAACCCATGCCCCTGTTTGGATGGAAGGACCTTATCCCACACAGTCAGATGAAATTGTAAATCGTTCTATATGTTATTCCTGGAGAGGCAGCTGCTCCTGTTTCGACATATACACCATCAGTGTCAAGCTCTGCTATGGAAACTTCTACGTCTACAAACTTGTGAGGCCATTCGGGTGCTATTTTGCGTATTGTGCTGGTAATCCATTTAAACACATTTAAACTGTGACAAAAAAAAATCCATCCACTAACCCATTTAAGATCTCCTTAAAAAAAAAATGTTTTTCTTATATTTATGTCCCCTAAAATGTCAGACATTGACTATATTGACTAATACCTTTTGCAAAGTTTGTGACTGGAGAGGGGTTTTTAGGTTTCTCTTCTGGAGAGGGAGATGTCTGTGCACTTTCCTAAAATCTAAGATTCAAATGTTTGCCAGGCAGGATAGATTGACTATGTCACAAATTCCATTCAGCAAAGAAACCTGTATCTTTAAAAAACACTGTACTTGTAAATGCAGAGCAGGAAAGTTTGACTTTGCAAAGTGAAAGCTTGACAGCAAATATAAAATACCTTTTAAAGGTTTTTTAATGCACATGACTCTTTGACAGGTCAGTTTAGCACAAGTGGCAAAAGGCCTGTATTTCATAGATCCTAATGTAGAAGAAAAGGGCCTCCGGCCATCAACGTATTTTTATTCACATTAAGACAGGTCTTGAGGGGAACTTTAATTGTTTAACAAAGGAACAATTGTACATAATAGTGCCTACTTTTTTTTCACTGTAAACAGAGGTAAACGGATCATACCCGGATTCTACGACCACACCAGGCCCGGAGACACAGACCCCTGCCACCAGTCAGGTCATTGAGACTACTGGAACAACAGCTTTCTCAATCTCAGGGAATCCCGACTTCATCACATCCACATCAACAGCAGACAACAGTACAGGAGTCGAAGGGGAGATCCGTCTGGTCAATGGAGGAAACAGTTCCTGCTCTGGTAGAGTGGAGATCTTCCTCCATGGACAATGGGGGACAGTGTGTGATGATATATGGAACTTGGATAATGCTCAGGTGGTATGTAGGCAGCTGGGCTGTGGCAGGGCCGTGTCAGCACCAATTTATGCACATTTTGGACAAGGCAGCGGGCCCATCTGGCTGGATGGTGTCAGGTGCACAGGCAGTGAATCAAAGCTCACAGAGTGCAGCCACCAAGGGATTGGATCTCATAACTGCCGTCACAGTGAAGATGCTGGTGTTGTCTGTGAAGGTAAATACAAATTTGTAATGTAAAAGGCAATGAAGTCTTAATGTGTAACATGTTGTCAATGGTGAATATTGAGCTTTCAAGATTTTAGTGACACAACCCAGCAGAAATATGAAAAAATGTGTTTCACACTATTATCAGAAGGGACTTTATTTTCAAATTGCTTTTGTCGGTTTTAAGCAGACAGTTGTGTGTAGCTTCTCTACAATTTCAACCTCTTCATAAAGTGCTTCTTGCTTTTGTGTCTCACATTAAGAGCATTTTTCCATATTTCCTGTTAGCTGCTTCACCAGTGAGACTGGTCAACTCTGACAACCGCTGCTCTGGCAGAGTGGAGGTCTATCATGCTGGCCAGTGGGGAACAGTGTGTGATGATGGCTGGGGCCTCAGTGATGCCAACGTGGTGTGCAAACAGTTAGACTGTGGCACTGCTCGTTCAGCACCACAAAGTGCAGCTTTTGGACAAGGCAGTGGACCAATATGGTTGGATGAAGTTAGTTGTTCTGGCAGTGAATCATCAATAACAGACTGCAGACATCAAGGGTATGGGGTCCACAACTGTGGTCACCATGAGGATGCCAGTGTTGTTTGTGAATGTAGGTTACCTTTTATATTTTATTATGTTTTAACAAAGTATATTTAAAATGATGCACTGATGAAGGTTCTCATCTTGATCTTGTCTGATATAAAGTTTCTCTTTCACACTTTCATTTGCTCACATGGTATCTTTTTCCTCAGCACATTCCTCACTACTCCAGGCCTCTGAGCTTATATGTACACGCAAAGCAATCCAGGTAGGACTGGATTTAGCTTACCTGACTTTCTTTGATTTGAACCCACACTCTGGCAACCTGGCGGTCCACAATTGCTCTGCGGCTGGAGTGCATGATGGTTTTGTGTGGTATGAAGTGGAACCTATGGAAGGCGCCTGTGGAACCACACTCACGGTAAAGTCCTAAATCCTTGGTTTCCTTTAAACCTGATAAACAGGATGTATATGGAAATCTTTTTTGGTGTTTTTTTGGTGTTGTTTGTACCACACGGTATTATATAGCTATAGACACCTTTGATCTTCATTGGCTTAATTTCATATTTGGGACTGCACTACTCCAATGTATTACCATACTATCAGTATTTTTTTTAAAATGATAGTGTGTTATGAATCCTTTAGCATCAGACACCTGGCCCAGGCAACCACTGGGTATGTTTGGGCCTCAGAATGTTTCCAAAAAGCATGTGCAGTCCTCATTTTCCCTTTCGGTCCACAGCCATCTTGATTTCCTTACCACAGCATCGGTAATGTTCCAGGTGACATTCATGCTATGCAGTCCTGAGCTGTAAGCCCAGCACAGGTACTGGCTGGCAAAGCCTTTGCAGCCACTTTAAGGCAATCTTGCAGACTACTAGCATTTTGTTTTCTCTGAGAGATGCCATGTTTGTCATTTTGGGCAACAGTAATTATAGTTAGCACAGTCTAGTTCAAACAAATGAGATACATTAAAGTCACCCTTCTTGAAGTTGTAATGAATGGGGAGATTAGCTATAAAGAGACCAAAACCCTTTTTTAAGAGGCTATAAACATATTAATATCTGCTGCAAAGTTCAGCATTTTAATGTGGAGTTTTAGGGGACTGACCATGGGATTGACTCTCTCTTAAAGCCAGCCTCAAGTGGCCTTTTGATGAACTGTACTTTTTGTTATATCTGTATGTACTCCTGTGGATTTGGGCTCCCTGTCACAACTGCTTCTTAATGCCAAACCTCTCAGCAGCAATGGTTTGAATAATGGTTTGGTTGATATTGACTTGCACATCTGACCTGCACCAGCTCCTTCTCTACCTTCATGGGTCCCTTTCACAAACAATTGACCCGTCAGTGTTAAGATCTGTCTTGGGGTAAAGCTTGCGGTGCATGAAATTTCTGGTTATGGTAAAAGGCATGTGGATTAGATAATGTCACCAGAGGCTCCACTGACATAATGATGAATGGAAATTGTATGAAATTTTAACTTTTGATGAAGTATCCCTTCAAGGTTATTGGAAGTGGAATTAGAAAAGATGCTTTCCTTCTCTCTGCAGGGAGGTCATGTCAACAAGAACCGGCAGAGCCTAAGCATTAACCATCTTAGTGTCTTAATTCCACATCCTTAATTCTAAAAGACAGTTTTTCTGACCAAGTGGTTATAGCACATCCTACAAGCTGCCATAATTATTCAACTGAATGATAATTTAACCAACCCCCTTTCTTTTAGACCAATGGCACACATGCTTTCTACTCCAACACTTTATTTCTGTACCCACACAACGCATCCTTTGCCACTCCTGTGAGTCTTCCCTTCACCTGCTCATATCCCTTGGACACAGAAACCAGACTGGATGTGGCTATCAGACCATTTCTGACGTAAGAAGGCTTTTGTTTTTATTTAACTACTTATTCATAAATGGAGCTTATGTTTGTGCAGTTGTTCCACAACTTTCTATTTTTCCAAAATACTGTAATAACATTGTATTACAAAGATTAACTCAAGTTCTTAAACAAACAAAAAAAAAGGTGTAACCTGTTCATTACACTTAGCGATTAGGGTAAGCACGCATTCCTGTTGTGTTTTAATACAACCACTGGGAGTCCCCAAAGTTTCAGATCCTTAACAGAGGAGCTCAAATAGAGTTGTTGGTTGTTGGTGTATTTTAGATGTCTGGTAAGGCTGTCATGTTGAAAAATAGCATTACATGTTGTACTGCACAAAGTAAAAAAAACTATGCTGTTAACTTGTTTGTTAGTTGATCCTTTTCATTCTTAACAGTTCATTGCCTCATTATGGCTTAAAGAACAGAGCATAGTGCCCCACAACAGCACAAGTACTACAGAAACCTCAAGCACCCAAGCAAGGATGTAGCTGAGGAAGCATCACTGGTGTTTATACTAAAGACCTTGCTGACATATAATAAAAAATATCCCCATGTTGCTTCTTATTGGTTTTATACAAATGGGCTCTCATATACTTTGTAGAACAAAAAACACTTGGAAAGAGACTTTTGTTACCTGCATTAAAAAATTAAATTCTCTTGACAGGCCGGTAAGTGGCATTTCAGGACAAAGTGAGGAGAAAGTCAGAGCCTTTATGTCCCTGTTCCGTAACTCCTCCTACACTCAGAAATATCCATCTGGCACAGTCACCCTGCCAGTGGGCTCCCCATTATACGTGGGTGTCTCTGTGGATGAGGGAAATCCACGCTTTGCAGTGGTTTTGCAGGACTGTTACTTCACTCGCTCATCGAACCCTGAGGACCCTGTGCGACAATCCCTCATCCAGAATACGTAAGTGTGCCTCTTGAACTTTCACATACAGTTTGTGTATTTTAGTCAAAACGGAGAAAAGGTAAAGGTGTAGTGATGTGTCCTGATAACCTTTTCATTCTCTCTTCCAGGTGTCCAGCTGACCGCCAACAGGTGTTAGTGACTCAGAGCGGCACGTCCCTCCAGGCGCGTTTCACTGCCCTGTTCTTCCTCTTTCAAGAGGAATACCAAAGTGTTTACCTTCACTGCAGCCTCAGACTGTGTGACCAGAGTAGCTCCTCCTGCGTTCCAGTAAGTCAAACATCTCACTTAAATAATAGCATTGTCAATCCAAAATAAATGCTGCTCAAACACTGGGTATTGACGGCATCTCTCATTTTTTCATGCTCTGCCCCACATAGTCTTGCACAAGAAGAAAGCGCCGCTCTGTTTCTAGTTCTGACCTAAAGGAACCAATCACCATCGGACCAATCATTTGTAAGTATGCACAGCAACGTGACTTTGGGTCTGATTTCTCAGCACAGTGCAGAATGAGGAATTAATAACCATGTTTTTTTTATCTGTTTCTCTTTTATCTTCAGGGGAAAAGTCACCTGACAGATCTGGTAACATACAAGAATAATGTAAAACACATTCCATATTGTGATCTCTGTTTTTGTCTTGTCCTCGTACCTTGTTCACTAGACATAATCACACAAATTGGTGTTGCATTTAATAATTTTATCTTATTTCTACCGTTTATTAGTTTTATCACCTATGTAAATGTCAAATAAATAAATGAACTATTAACATTTAAATAAAAATTAAGTTACTGATACATTTCTTTTTCTCTGTGTTTATTTTCAACACAAAAATGATGACAAAATATAGATATAAAACTTCAAATACAAATTTGTAAAGATTTTCTCAGTTCTTAGGGGTTTGGGTGGTATATTTACTTGATCAGTATCATCTGTACTTTAGTTTAAACTATGCAACTGATATTTTTAAGGTGGTTTTAAATCACTTTGATTTTTCTAAAGCAAACCCTTGTAACTGGATAAAGGCATATGCAGAAGTCAACAAAGGAAATTAAAAACCAAACTGCAACCATGACAATAAGACTTTCTTATTGACAGTTCAATGATTAACCATTACATTAGGCACAACATCCATGGCCTGCACAAATAACAACAGTGACATGATGTCACTCAACAGGTTCTGAAATATTCACTGGACTGAGACAGGTTTGCAAACACTGATCTGTCATACGATCAACATGTGATTATATAGACTACAGAGCTTGTTAAGGCCAAAGATCACAGAAAGGCGTATGACGTATCCTTCCTCTGGTCACGATAGATATTATTTTTTCCCAGAGGATGAACCCTTACCACTTTGGTGAAGTCCAAATCAAAATCATGAGATTTTGAGATAAATGTCTTAAAAACTAGCAGATGGATTGCTAAGAAATTTGGTTAAGAAATTAATGTGCCTCTCAAGATTAATTAAAATAATTTTTAGCTCTGATTTTATATTGAAACGTGTTCTTGGTTATTAGACATAATCACATAAAATGGTATTGTATTTTGTAATTATATTATATTACACTTTGTATAATGTATCAGTTTTATCACTTTGTAATGGTTGTGTTACAAACTAATATTTTATCAAGAAACCATGGATATTTTAATAAAAGTGAAGGTAGCAATAAATTTCTTTCTTCTTTATATGGATGTGTTTATTTTCAGTAGAGCTATGATGTTAAACATAAAGCAGAGTACTTTAAGCAATTAGCATTTGTCAGTCCCTCCAGTATTTCGCTGGCATTTTTCAAGATTGTTGCGGCCTAAAATGCCTGAATTCGTGGCAGCTTTTCTAAAAAATTGCAATGTAAGTTGCAATGTTTTAAGTGTATTTGTTGCGATGAAATTGCAGGTGACAGCAAAAATTGCTTAAAAGTTGCTTTTTTTCCTTTGTTTTGTATAATTCCCAGTGTAAAAGTTTGTCAATCGCTGATTTTCGTTTGTGTTCCACCACAATATTGCATGGGGTGCAAAACAGTTTACCTCTGCTTTCGTGAAGAACATCAGGGAATTGTTTTGCACGGTCTTTAGCAGTCATTTTTGTTGGTAACATTTTTGTTGGTCATTACTATCACACATGTTTGCATCTTCAAACCATAACCAAGGAAGTGAATTCGGTGATATACGTGCATTACGTTTGTGCTGGGGACTGCTATGATTGGTGGAACTCATGGGAGGCTGGCCAAAATTGCGGAAAAGTCGCGGTGATTGGACAAAATTGCAAGGTTGCACAGAATTCACAGAGATTGGTTGAATTTGCATTAATTGTTGCAATCGCAACAGTGGCAGTTTGTCAATAGGGGGCGCTGGGGCGCTGATCCCACCAAAATTCAACAGAAGAATTCTACTTAAACATAGCAGAATTTTTCATTAAATAAAAAAAAAAAAACGAATAAAATTATTAATTATTACCTCACAATGATAGCCTATCACCATTCAATAGAAAGGGTTTCAAAATAAATTAATTAAAAACTGTTGTGAATACATACTTTATACGGCGGGGCGTATACAAGAAGTGGAGTGACACACGCGCGAGTTGCCGAGTTGCCCAGGTATAAAAATGAGTAAGGGAGCTGCAGTACAAGTCTTCAGAGTAAGGTAATGACCAAAAATGTACACCGTTGTATTGTGAAATATGGGTTCATGCAGCTATGCAAGGCATTTTTATAAGATCATTTTGACTTGGTCATTTTGTAAGTAGCTCGCAAGCTGAAAAAGTGTGAGCGCCCTGCCCTACAGAATTACCCGTTCTCAGGGCATTCACTGGAGGAGAAAAAGAAGGTAAAAGAGCTTGGACCTGAACAACTTGACATAAAGATACAAATAAATAAATAAT
>JAPZDZ010093888.1:0-17939 GCA_029783805.1 Acanthurus tennentii
TTTTTTAAGTTTTAGTGAATAAAACTATTTTTGATTAAACACGAAATGTAAGAAGCTGTTTTTAATTGACAATGTTGGTTGGACAAAAAGGATTTTTTAAAATTATTTTCTAACATTTTATAAATCCATCAACCAATAAATCCAGACACTAATCTGCGAAAAACAACAATAATGCAAATAATTATTATTTGTAGTTCTAAATTTTAATTCTCTGTTTAATTTTATTTAATCTGACTTGTTTATTTTACATCAACTTTGCAAAGTCGATCACTTTGTTTTTCATTTGTGCCAAAATTTTTGGACTCTACATAAACACCAGAGACTTTAGACAGAAAAAGAACAACAATAAATCAGTCGCTCCACTTCTGAATGAACGGAAACAGACATGACAGACTGAAAAAGGACACGACCTCTGCATTTAAAAAGTGGTCACACACACACACACACACACACACTTCACCACGCCTTTGGCCTATTTATACAGTGCTCTGATTCAAAAGGCTTAATACATAAGAGCATGTTGAGGTTTTTACTGCTTCACCTGAGTCACACCTGCAGAAGCACCTGACCAGTGAAACCAGAGCAACCACAACATTTACTGAAATTACATCCAGTCTTTTGTTGAGATCTTTTAGTTTGAACTGAACAACAAA
Organism: Acanthurus tennentii; assembly: GCA_029783805.1. NCBI lineage: Eukaryota > Metazoa > Chordata > Actinopteri > Acanthuriformes > Acanthuridae > Acanthurus > Acanthurus tennentii. Next base: position 654 of record JAPZDZ010093888.1, read on the forward strand.
CTGACGTTGAGCTACACTCTTAGCACATGGCTAGCATGGCTAAAAGAGCTAAAACTTAAAAACCAACAAAGAAATCAAATCAAATCAATAGATTATTCAATGATGATGAGATATAATATAATAATGTTCATTAAACCTCAGTTTTAGGAACCACCATGTCGATGTTTGGACCACAGTCTGTATAAACATGGACTTAATCTCCATGACATCACTCAGAGGTGGAACCATTGTGAAGCTCACCGGGTGGCTCCGACCGTCACCATCTTGGCAGTGCCTGACACCACCTAACTCCAAGCTAATCTAAGACTAAGGTGAGGAGAGAGGGTGGTGTGAAGGAGTGCCAAACCTTTTCCATTTTCATTTGTTCCTACCTCCGTTAAACTTTTAAATAGTGCTGTTTGAGGCTGCAGGGATTGTGCAATATTTCCATGCTTTTTTTACCACAGGGTAATATGTGAAATGTGCAATATGTGTTATGTATTTGTATGTGCAATATCTTGTAATATGCAATGTTGACTATGTGCAATTCATTATGTTGTTTGTCTTATCACACTGTGGAGGCATGTTGTGCGCAGCATACGAGTCCAAAACAAATTTCCCTACAGGGACAATAAAGTATATCGTATCATATATCGTATTATTTGATACCTGACAGCTAACAGTTAGCTTCAGTTAAAGCTACAGGGACTAAAAACATGTTTTGTACTGAAAACAGGATTATTTCTGCTGTAACATTCTGCTTTTTTTTAATACGGGGCTCTATGTGGATTTAATCTCTTTTGAAGCTAACCTCAAGTGGCCTTTTGTGGAACTGCAGTTTTGATGATGGCTTCATTTATAAGCCTCTTGTACTTGATTGATTCAGGCTGGTTATGTAGATAAATTAGATGAAGCTCCTAGTTTGAACTGTTCAAAAGTTTGGAAAAAGAATATTTGCCCATGATAAAGACCATCATCAGAAGACAAATTACCACTTTAAATGTAGCTCCTAAAATAATCAGAGTTTTAGTTGTAGGTGGAACAAAGCTTTGTTGCTAAAGTTTAGAATGTTTGAAAAACAAACTCAGAAAACTGGTGGCCTGCTGGTTGTGACACCACCTGAGGATAAAACCTCCATCAGTTGGCTCACATTGGGTTTGTTGTTGAGACGTCGGCCCTCACACAGTTCAAAAATAACGAAGACTAAAACCGCTCCAACAGTTCAGGGTCATCGTGGTTTAAAAGCAAACCTCTGCCGTTCCCATCCTTTGTTTTTTTTCTCTTTCAGCTGCAGTTTGAATCTGCTGTCGCATGTCTCGTTAGCTCGAGTTATCACTCATCTGTCAACATGTGGCGACCTGCAGCAAAGTTGTGGTAAAGCGACGGAGACCAGCCGGATGCTGTTCAATGACCGGGTATGAGATATTATCTGCTTTTCTACCTTTTCACCTGCTTTATCAGCGGAAAATAGAAAAAGACACCCATGTAAATCTTTTTTCTCTTTAAAAGGTGGAAGGAGGTCACGCTGGAGCAAAAACGAACCACACAAACATTAAATGAAAAGCTTCTGGTCTTCGTTATCACTTTAATGTAAACACGAGCTCACAGCAACAACACAACTGGACTGAGTGAGTTCAGTTTAACAAACAGGTTAAACAACCAGAGGAGAGATATGATTCAGTACCAAGACTGAAGTTTAAATATGAAAAGAACATGTGTGAAAAACATCAAGAGATCTGGAACAAAGAACGTTAAATGAAAAATTAGCTTTTTCTTGTCCATCTGATCAAATTTGTTCTGTTCTGTAACAGTTTTTTTTTGTCTTCAGAACAGTTAGAGGAGTAAATCTTGGATAGATGTTCAGTTTAAACTTAAACTTCAACATCAGTTCAGGTTGTTTGTAAATGTCTAAAGTGATTTTCCTCTTTACCCTCAATCAGAGGCTCACAATCATCTGTCAGTCATCATCAATAAGCCAATAAACAACTGTCAGAAATGGCAGCATAACCAGCCTGAAACCTGCTGTATTTTTTTACTGTAGAGCCTTTAATTCGCTTTTAAGGCAGAAAATTAACAACTTAGATTCTCAAAAAGTGGTTCGTTGAGGTTTATTTATTAAAGTAACACCTGTATGGAAAGGTGTGAGCAGGTATTTCTTCAAACGTGTATTAAAGAGCTTTTTTTGCTCTTTTGCATAAAACTTCATTTCACCAACAGAAAGCTGAGTCAGTAAACAAAGAGTATGGTGCACTGCAGCTCTTGATAATGTGATAATGAGATTAATTTTCATATCTTCAGTTCTGTTTGTTTACTGACTCACTGCTTCCAGTGAAATGGAGCAGTTTGGGCTCCAGTGATGTGAAAACAGGTCAACTATTGTTAGAGAGAATGAAAAGAGCCTTCAAACCTGCTGAACAAACTGTAAAACAATGCAAGTTTGTGCTTTTTTAATTGTATTTATGCTTACAGCTCAGTGCTGCACTCTGCATGCTGTTTTAACCAGAAAAACATCTGTGCATTGAAAGCTGAGAGATTCAAACCTGCGTCAGTGTTTCAGCTCCGAAACATCAACACACAGAAAACCTGCAGAGCAACATAGCAGCTCAGCGCTCGGTGGGTGTGGAAAACAAACACACCCTCAGTGTTCGGACAGACTGAACCCAGATCAGAGGAACTGATTTAAGATCAGGATTACAGCTAATTTATCACCTGTTTTAAAGATTAAAACCAGCATAAAGTATAAATTAGATTCCATGAATCATGATCCTATGCACAAGTCTGACACCACATCTTCCCTCATTCATTCATTCATTCATTCATTCACCTGTAGATCACAGGTGTGGTGTTATTAAGTAGAACTGTGTCAGAGGTGGAGCCTCATTCATTCCTGATATCTTCTCAGCAGAACATTAAAACAAGTTCAACTTGCAAGAATAAATATATTAAATCTTCTGCGTAGTTTTCACACTGTGGCGTTACCTCTGCTTTAGTTCTCCACTAACTTAAAAAAGTCTAAAATGGTTTAAAAAGTCCAGTTTTAGGATTTAGTGGCATCTATTTATGACTACATATCGACTCCTTATCTTTCTGCTCACGTCTCTTTTTCCTGCCTGTAAAAAAAACTACTGTGGCCACAAAACTGAACCAAAACGTTCAGATAAAACAGTAACACTCTTCTGACGGTTCCTCAGAAACATCGTCCTGTCGGTCTGTCAAACTCGGCCGGTTTGTGCTTCGTCATGCAGGAAATTAACACCAGCTTAGCTGTGCTTTTACAGCCCAGCCTTCAATATGAGCTTGACCTCTGGCTTCACTGCATCTTTTCCTCAGAACTGATCTTATGTGACTTCCAACCGAACCATGCGTGGTATGCATGTGTGTGCGCTTCATCCCCTGTAGCCACACAAATAAAACTGCACCTGAGCTGCAGACAGATCACTGCCATCAACTGAACATGAAGAACTGCCCCTTCTTGGGTGAGAACTAAACAAAGCGACGGCAATAATAATAATTATAATCAAGTCAATCGACTGAACTGTTGCTCATTCATCAGTTAAACCTGGAGGTGGAGCGCCTGATTCCTCAGCAGTGACTCACAGGCAGCGAGTAACACAACAGTAAATATTCATTGTGTAACTGAGACGCAAACTGATCTGCAGGTTTCATTGTAAATCCATCAGGAACAGAGAACAAACAAGATGGTGTCATTACACAACAACCACACACACACACAATATTACAGCAGTGATGCAGCTAAAAACAGGCGGGTGTGTGCAGCCTGTCACAGACACACACACACAGTCTGCAAACCTGTTCAGGTAAACGTTCAGACAGAAACCTCAGGCTGTAAAATTCATCACTGTTCCCTCCTTATTTAGACACCAACAGATTACATGAACCCGACTGGAACACATGATGTTTGGTTCTTAAACTGGAGCTTCACCGCGAAATAAAAAAAACATGGCAGCTGTTTTTGGAAACTCCGCCTCTTTCTTACACTGTCCGACAAAATCCAAGTTTCAGCACAGCTGGCAATCATCAGTTAAGCTTGAACACTTTACTTCATCTGAAACAAACAGATGAAAAAGAAATGCTTTGAACGCTGATGCCAAAACTTCGGTTAAGACTAACGTAATTAATTTTACATTAACACTTTCTGGTTTTGATTTGGCAGATATTTCCTTTAAAGGTTAATTAGCCTAGCTTAGCATGGAGATTTGGGGCACTTTCACACCTGAAAGTCCAGACCAAAGTTTGTGTTTATGTTGCATTGTGCACATATGGTCCGGTTAGTTTCGGTCTCACACTGCAATCGTGCAAATGGACAAACGGACTTTACGTGACAAACCTGCGTCACATCGTCATCACGTACAATGGTTTTGTGTCTCTGTACTTTACTCTGATTGGTTTGTTGCCGTCTGACGTCTGACATGTTGAAAAATGTCTTGTTTTGTAGTTTGATTGTAGTTTTAAGAGTTTTTTCTAGTTGGTCCTTAATAAAATCTTCAGACCAAATGTTGAGATGATGTCTGGTCTCCTCTTCCCTCCATGTAGTTCTTCAGCTCATTTGTTGTTTTGGTGATGGTTACTTGGCTTTCTGTTTTCCGGGTATTCTGCTGTCACTTCCTGTCATTGGTACGAAGGTCCAGACTGAGACCATCTCTTTTGGTCGGACTGTTGTCCAGAGGAGGTTTCACACCTGCTATCTTGTTTCGGATTAAACTGAAAAGTCCGAAAGTCCGGACCAAACGAGGCAGGCGTGAAAGTGCCCTTTAAGTAAGAGGAAACTGTTATTCTGCATCCACAGAGGCTGAAAACCCTCCCTAACAACCCCGGAGTTGTCGGATTGATCTTCTAAATGGATGTTGGTCAGGAAACAGCTCTGACACTAAGTGCTTAAAAAAACCCACCAAACTGCACTTGACAAACTGCCTCCGGCTTCATTTTCACATCTTGTTTTTACAACAACAAACTCATTGCTCAACACGAACCGTGTGTGTTCGTATTAAGCAAGAACTTCAGTGACTGAGTGGAGTTACTGATTACCCAACATGAAACATAAAGTTTTAATGGGAAACTCCCAGTGAAGAGTGAGGCTGAGTGGACTGAAACCAACGGGCTCGTTCGGGATGTGAGGCTGATGTGATGTGATGATGACGTAATGATGCGAGGCAGAACCGCGGAGCCACGCCCAGAAACCGAGCTCGTGGTTGTTTGTGGAGGGAGGGGCAGACGGGTGATAAGAGCCGACACAACCTGTTTTACACCACTGACCTGTTAGCTGCAACGACAGTGAGAGCTGAGAGACTGGAGCAGCTCCACACGGCCGCTGTGACAAAAGCAATCTGTTTAATTAAATGAAATTGAATGAAGAAGAAAGATAAGAGAATAAAACAGAAACACCAGACACCTGTTCAGCCCAAACAAAAGCCTCAAACAGAAAGAAAAAGGAACAAAAACAGAGAAAACACTGAAAATAATATGACTTATTCAATTAAAGCTGCTGCTCATCTGGAAACACCAGAGGACACCCAAAAACTGAGCAACAAACGACTGAATCCTGCATGAAAACTGACTCTAAATTCAAACTATTTAAGAGACAATTATTATTATTATTAATCTTTTTCTTTTAATCAGAGCCACATTTGGCCAATATGTCAGCTGTAAAAGTCAAAGTGTTAAAAGTTTAAAATGATGTCAGAATGCATCTTCGTGTATCCTAAATTACAACAGTTTGTTTTCCAGACTCACCCAGAACAGAAGGTTGAAGATGAACAGAAGGTATTTGACGCATTTATTCACAGCCATGGTCGCTGCTCCTCTTTATTCGCTCGTTTGGTTCGTCCTTGGCGGCTCGTCGCTCTGCAGACTGAAGTTTCCTGCAGGTCGAAGGCAGAAACACAGAGACTCCCTCGGGCTCGTAAACAGACCAGCCTGCTCTGCCTGTTTCACGGTGGGTGCGTCCCTTTCAACTCTCCGCCTCCATTCACTCCTTCTGTTTCCTACACATGCCCCCTTTTCTGTCTTTGCCTTCCTACCCTGCATCCTAACTCCTCATTACATCTCCTTCACTGTCCGAATAAGCTGAAGGGTTAAAACTTTCCACAGAAATGTGAAGTCTGGAACTATTCAAGTTGTTTAAAGGTTATTTATTGGTTTAGTTGAAGAGGCTCTTTCTCTTACTTTTGGAGCAGGCTTTGCTTTGATCATTTAAGTTATTGATGCTTTTAAATGCTGAATGTTTTGTTCTGTTGAGCAACGTGTCATTAAAAATGTCACTAAAGGGTTAAAAAAATGATTAAAATGGAAAAAACACAATAGAGCTTCAAGCTGGGCTTAATAAAATTATTAGCAGTGTCAGATTGATATCAGGTGACCAGAAAAATTATATCAGTAGTTTACAGCTGCGAGCTGGACTGTGACGGAAAAAACATTCCCATGATCCTTTTGTGTTCACACATACACACAACCGAACAAAAAATCAACTCAGCATGTTTGCAGTTTCCACTCTTTATCAACACAAGTCATCACACACATTTAAGCTCGACGTTCACTCACTACCGAAGTTTCACCTCTTTGAGAAAACTATCACCAGCTTCCCGAGAACCAAAAAACATTTCCTCACATTGACTTTTTGTACTTAACTGTAAATTAAACCCTTTGTGACTTTGACTGAAACTGTTTTAAATGTTCACAACAGAAACAAACTGTGTTACTCAGGTTTCATATGCTCATCTCTCCTGTATTTGAGCTGACTCTTAGATATTTACTATCTTTTTTATCCTCTTACAGACATTTTTAAGTAAAATTAAAACCTACTTGAAAACAAGTGGAAGACATGACAACATGACAGATTTGTTGTTTACTTACCTTCTTATTCTCATGAGTCAAAAACAGCAAGGTCACACAAGTTAAAGTCTGAAGATGTGACTCTTTGTTTCCATCTAGTGGCAGCTGTACAGAACTACAACATCATCAGCAAACCTCTCCACAAATCTGTCCTTTCTTTCAGCACTTTTCTCTTAATTACTGTTACTGTCAGCAAACTACTTGTGAGGAGTAAAAAGGGTGACAGGTGACGGACATGAACTAGATGTGAAGTTGTGTTTACGGAGGAGATTACAGATAGATTGTAAAATATATGAAGAATACTGATGAGGATTGAGAGAGGAAATTGCCCTGCAGCCTCCTGACTGGTTTTTAGGTTTCAAGGACAGACAGGAGCTCAGTATCTGACAGCAGAGGGCACAGATAGAGCACAGACATCAGATCAGTAAGTGTGTGAGCTGAAAGTTCAGGACTTCGTGCTGCAGAGTATATTACTGTGGTTTGTAAAAGCATCTTTGGTGGACATTATACCTCTTTAGAGATTAAGAAACAGGAGTGAGAGGAGGGAGAGCTTTGAGTTGTTTGTGTTTTTTGTTGCTCCTGGAGAAGGAGGAAAGAGGAGGAGACCAGGAAAGGGTTTATTTGTGATCATGCAGCTGAGGAGGAGGAGGTTGAGTATATCGTTATGTGCAGACCTTCATTCCTTCGTCAGCTGTTTTTGGTTAAGTTACAGTTTTTGTTGCTCTTCGACTCTTTAAGCACGCTAATTTATTTTAATTTATTTTTATCCTTTAGTTTTAGTTAAGTTTTAAGTGTTTAGTTTTACAGCATTATTTGTTGTGTTTTTGTTAATGCACAGTGCAAGCAGGCAGTTATTCAAAACATATAAAATTAATTTACAGATTAATTTACTATATGCCTATATTTCAATCTGTTCCATGTTTATGAAGCATGAAGGCGCAGCTTTCGTTTCACTCTGTTGCAAATGCAGGTAAAAGTACCTGTCACCTCTCTGCTAAAAAACTAAAACTGATTTTATTTGAACTAGTGTTGCAGCCAGGCGGAGTGGTTTCAGTTTAGTTTTTCTCAAAGGCTATCGTGTTTCAGTTTACAGCATTTAATTGCCGTTCCTTATTTTCATTTTAGTTTCAGTTTTAGTTTACATCATAAACCTGCAGTAGCAGTATTTCCTGAGCTGTGACGGCCGTCTGCTGACGCAAAGAGGTGAATCAGTGCAAAAAACTTGAACTCTGGAAGATCCCCACTTGATTTGCATGAAAAACTAGTTTAAATGCAGACCTGTGAACCTATTTAAACCTCAGTGCATGTGCCTTCCCCTTCCTCTTCCCCCTGTGCTAGCTCATTAATGTGGTGATCCGGTTGCGTTTGAGTCGCTCCCGCCAGTTTCCTCTTTGTGGTGCGAACTTTGATCTGTATTCATACCTACAGGCAAACAAGAAGCTGTGTGTCAGCTGCCGGTCGGTTACCTGATTTCTACCCTGCTGGATTTACCTTGTTGGACGATCGAGTTGCAGAACTGTAAGTCTGTTTTAGCTGCAGTTTGTACTAAAGTCTCTTTATTTTTACCAGCTGTGCTGCATGTGCGCTGTGGGTCCTTCACCCTGCTGCTTGCTGTCTAAACATTCAGTTCCACACCAGATATTTTCAGCCATGATGTGTCCCTACGCTACACTTTAAATGTTCATTTAGTAATCTAACATGGGTCTGATGATACACTCTTATAGTTTTGAAGATTAAACTGCGGTCAGATTAACAGCCAAGAAGCACAGAAGTCTGTTACCTCATCCGCTCACAGGTAAGAAGACTTACCTGTAAGAATTTATGAAAATAGTGGTAAATAGTAGAGCAGCATAAAGTTTACATGTAAGTTAACACATCATATTGACACGTTTACAACCATAACTATAAAAACTAACCAGAAACTTGTTTTAAATTATGAACAAGTACATGCATGTATTAGATTAGAAAGGTGTGGCTGAAACGTTTCCAGTTTTAAGGTGTATTTCCTCTCTTTTTTGCTCATATTATTACAACTGTCTTCATGGGTGAGACCACGGCATGTCAGAGAATATTTTTAATTTTTCTTCATTTTTTCTTCAGTCTGGTTGCAGAACTGCACGATTACTGGCGATTTAAAACAAATTAAGCAGTATTTTACCATTAAACAGCAGGCATTTTTGGTTGTCAGGCTCAAAGATTGGCTAATGTCAAACTAATGTCAACGATGCTGGAGATCTAAACACATATTAAATACTGTTCTACATACAGTTTTAATTGTTTATTTAGTTCACTGTAAAGCATTTTGTGATCTGTATCTGTGAAAAGTGCTACATAAATAAACTTTACCCCGACCCTTCACTTACATGTTTTTAATCGTAATGGTTTTTAGGAGTGTGCTGCACACCCCATCCATCAATGTCTGAACAGGATGTGGTTTCGCAACCGGGGCTAGAGCTTTTTTTTTTTAACAAGTGACACATCACTCAGATATCTGCAGAGGCACAGAGCAAGTTAAGGATGTTCTCATCAGAAAAAACTAAAACAGTCTAATGTTATCTAGCTTCGATGTTCTCGTCTCTTTCAGTCAGGAAGTGGAGTAAGAAGGAGGTTCGGTGGACGAATCGGTAAAACACGGGACTTTAACCGAGGAGACTCGGGTTTTGTATTGAGATAATGTACTTAACTTACATCACATGTATAAACCTACTTATTCTAACCTATAGAACTTTATCTGGAACTAACCTTGTAGTTTTGGTGCCTGAACTCCACCAAACTGCAGCACATTACCCACATGGCAGAAAAACTTTCTTTCAGGCGTCTCATAAAGATGTTAAAGGGTACTTTTGTGTGTCTGCATGAGACACACATGGATTGTTTTGACAACATGGGATTGATAATTGGTTACAGACGAGATGATTAAATAAATGTCCCTCCAACTGAAAATGTTTCTTCTTTTCCACAGGGAACCATTATGGCAAAACTTAGAGAGGAGCTCTGGAAAACTCTGCAGGAATTAAAAGAAGAAGAGTTTAAGGCTTTCAAGTGGTTCTTGAAGCAGAAAGACGTCCTGGAAGGTTTTTCAGGCATCCGGGCTGCTCAGCTGGAGAAGGCGGATAGGCAGGACATGGTGGATCTCATAGTACAGAAACACCAGGACTCGGGAGCTCTGAGGTTAACCTTGACGATTCTCCAAAAGATCAACCGAAATGATCTGGTGCTTTGTTTGAAAAACTTCATCTCTTCACCGAAAGGTAAGCTGGAAGAAGGTGAAAGTACCAGAACCTCAAAGAGCTGTTAGTTATATTTTGATGTGATAGATTAATATTTAATCAACATTTAGGTGCATTTACGTAACACACTTGCAAATGGCTGATAACCATTATTTAATAACTCTAATCATGATTGGCGATCAAACAAAAATAATCAGACATCCCTAATTAGAGTAGCATCAACACAACAGCCGGCACAGAAAACGTCAGAGAGCTGTTCTTTAAGACTGACCAGATGTTTTTCTGTTCTGTTTTGTTTTAGACCTCAAGAACCATGACCCTGTTCCTGTCCAGAGTGATTATGAGAGACAGAAAACCGAACTGGAGGCTAAAATTAAGCTGATGATCCAGGAGAGGCAGATGAAAATCATGGAGATCAAACGCTCAGCAGAGCTCAGCAGCAAATCTGCAGACAGACACATTTCAGACACCAAAGAGGTCTTTGCTGTTTTGCTGCAGCATGTTGAAAGAACTCTGGCCAATCTCATTGAAACCTTCGATGAAAAGCGGAAAACAAGACAGGAAAAGGCAGAAAAAATGATCAAGGAACTGGAGCAGGAAATCTCTGAGCTGAAAAGGAGAAGCAATGAGATGGAAGCGCTTTCAGTCACTGATGACCATCTCAACTCCTTCAAAAGCTTCTTGCATCTGAATGCTTCTTCTACCACCAAGGACTGGACAGAAGTCACTGTTCCATCTTATGGAGGAAGTCTGGGGATTGTAATGGATCAGCTGGAGAAAAAGCTCAGAACGGAGCAGGACAAGTTGATCGCTAAGGCAAAACTGAACAGGGTCCAGGAGTTCGCGAAGGATGTGAGTCTAGATCCTGATACCGCAAATCCCTACCTCATCATGTCTGAAGATGGGAAACAAGTTTACTGTGGTGGAGTAAAACAAAATCTCCCAGACAACCCAAAAAGATTTGATTCTGCTTGTAATGTCTTGGGAAAGACGGGTTTTTCCTCTGGGAGATTTTACTTCCAGGTTCAGGTCAAAGGAAAGACTTCCTGGGATTTAGGCGTGGTCAAGGAGTCGATCGACAGAAAGGGATCGATTCAAGCAAGTCCAAAGAATGGTTTCTGGACAACACGTTTAAGGAGCAGTGATGAAAACACTGCTTATGCCGCTAATCTTCATCCAAAACATCAGCCAAAGACGGTGGGCGTGTTTGTGGACTACAAGAAGGGTTCAGTCTCTTTTTATGATGTAGATTCTGCAGACGTTATCGACAAGTTCACGAACTGTTCCTTCACTGAGACTCTTTACCCTTTCTTCAGTCCTGGTAGTCCTCATGGTGGCAAAAACTCCACTCCTCTGATCATCACGCCTGTCAAATATATTGACTAGGCTTCTTTCATCATCCGTCAAAAATGGTACTATTCAGGAAAAACCAAACAAAGGTCTGTTGTCTGTAGCCGGGCCGGACTCGTACAGGGGTGAAGGGTACATTTAGAGACTGTGATGAGACGGAGAAAGTAAAATGTGAACTTTAAATGAAGCCAGTCCAGGGACAATAAACATGGACAGAACTGCCAACAACTCTTGAGAATATTGTGTCATGAATTAATGTGTTGTGATGGACTTCCGTAACCTCTGGTGTAACATTTACTGTGCTTTGATAGAGTGTATTTGTTTGTTTATTTGTCTTATATGTAGTTACTATCATCTTGGTTTTGTTTAGCTTTGTCATGTTAATTTTAAAGAAATAATAAAGATAAAAAGTTCTCAGTGTTTGACTTGATTTGATCTGTTCAGTTGGGTATTTATCAGAATTATATTATTGAACCTACAATCAGAGAAAAATGGAAAGTGATCTGTGGACTCCTCTACTTTTTTTCTGGATGGACAGAGTTGATTTGATGTTGTTTTAAAGTAAACCTACACTCGAACTACAGTAGATTTTGAGTTAGACCCTGTTCCACACTTAGATGAAGATGAAAATGTATGCAAATTTAATGCACATGGAGTTTGCCTTCGCCCGAACAGGAGTTACAGGCTTCTAACACTCACAGGGAAACGGAGGCAGAAAGGTGAGTCAGAATGTGACGTGAACTTCCTGGTCCGTTACTGTTAAAAGTCACTTGACGAGCCTCATATTTGTCCCCAGCAACGAGGAAGTGAGACCTTCCTCTATGCATGATAAGTATCTATTTGTGTGTTTTTTTAATTAACTTTTTGCCCATTCAAGGATGAGATATGACAACAAACAGTCTGATTGAGTCCGACTTCAGCATCACAGCTATGGCAGGTGAAAACTGTGCAAGGTACGAGTCGACCTTCAAACAAAGGCATGAACGTGGGACTTTTTGATTTTATTTTATTAATTTTTTTGCTTTTATGAGGTTGTGTGATATTTTAGGCCTTTTGTCACGTAGAGTCCACCTCAATGAGGAACCTAAGCCTCATGACAAGAGAGACTGGGGGGGGGGGAGTGTCTCTACAGAAACAAAATGATGAGAAGTTGTGGCTTTGGAGGGGGATCTCCTTTCCTGAAAATTGCAAACTAGCAAGTGTCACTGAATTGTTCTTTCCACATTTGAAGAGCTCAGTGCTGAATTCTGCTTGGTGAGTTGATCCGAAGCAGATTAGAAAACAAATTTTTCTGCACTAAAATACTTCTTGTGTAACATTTCTCTAAATTTTACCAAGGAGCCAAAATGGCAAATCTTTTGGTGAAGCTCATGACAACACTGGAGCAATTAAAAGAAGAGGATTTCAAGAAATTTAAGTGGTTTCTGAAGCAGGAATACATCTTGAGAGGCCACTCGGGCATCTCGGTGGCCAAGCTGGAGATGGCAGACAGGCAGGACACGGTGGATCTGATGGCACAGAAATATGGCAGCACTGGAGCTATGAGAGAAACCATGAGGGTCTTAGAGAAGATCAGCAGGGTCGATCTGGTGCAGAGTTTACAAAAGTCCTGCCTGGACCCAAAAGGTGAGTTGGGAAATACTTAAGAAGTATTTAATCTGTTGTATATTAGAATATTCCATCCATAAAATGTCTATTATAACTATTTTACTTCTGCTGAACCGACCCTCAACAAGAAAACAATCTTAAAAAGAGTAGGGCTGGTTGATGAGGTTTGAACATTTAAGAAGTCAAAAAATTAGAAAATCTCAAGTAAACCTTGAAGCTAAAAAGCTTGTTTGCTTTGTGTGTCTGTCTGTCTGACTGTCTGTCTGTCTCTGCCTTGTTTCAGACCTCAGACCTCAAGACGTCGAAAGAAAGAAGGCAGAGCAGCAGAGCATCCAGCACTTTCCAGGTTATGTGACTTTCGATCGCGGTGCAGCAGGTGATCTCTCCTCGTGTGCTGATGGAAAAAAAGCACAACAGGATGATGTGATCAAGAAACTCCTGGAGAACCCTGAGAGATTCTTCAGATGTGTCTGTTGGACTGGACCAAAAACCGAAAAGGAGGAGACGAAACACACAGAGACCTGAACGTGAAGGTGTGTGATGATGTGATATGAGGAAGATCTGGTCTCCTTTCAATGAAACTGTTTCATTATTGTTTTCAACGATCGAAGCATCAAAATGATGAGAAGCATTTTAGAAAGAAGCAGAAACAGAGACACTGCCTGTATTATGAATGAAATACAAATAAAAGATTTCAGAAAATAAGGTTGTGTTTTATTTTAAACTGAAAACTGGTACAATCTCCTCAAACTAACACATGTTGCTGTTTTGATTTTCACAGAAAGAAACTTTCATTTGTATAAAAAAATAAGCACAACATGAAAACTTCGTACACAACTGATTTAACATCGGACTCAAAGTTAATGCGTTAGAACCGAAAGAACTCATTAATGGAATATTTTCGTGGCCCAGTTCAGCTTCAGTACTCTCTGCTGAAACGCTTGTTGACTTTGCAAACAGGGATGTAGATGGTGAGGCTGATGAGGAAGAACTGCTTTTGCTCCTTCAACCAGACCAGCATCATCCTCACTCTACCCTCTGAGGTCTGGTGCTCCATCAGAAAGAACTCGCCGCTGTAGTCGAAGGACAGCGTCCTCCTGGTCATTTCGATGCGAACGGGTGAGCTGATGCACCAGAAGGGCTTCTGGAACTCGTCCAGCAGAGTCAGCGTTATGATGCAGCAGTTCTACGCCACGCGAGAGAAAACCATCAGAGTGGGAAAAAAAGGGGATGTGACACCTTTTCCCCCAGATGACGAGCCAAAGTTTTTCCTTCTTTCTTTGCTGAGTCATCAGTTAAAACAGACATGTAAAACCAAAGAGTGTCGACTTACATCAGAGTACAGCTGCTATCAACTTGTAAAGTGTTTATGTCTTTCTGTCAGTTCCACAAATTTAATGTTTAATAAGCCTACTCTTAAGTTTAAGCCTGGTTATGTACATGTGAGCAGTTGGAATATTCAGTTTTGGTAAAAGGACTTTAGAGCGCAGTGTTTAATTTTTGAACAGCTGCTATTGTAGTTATTTAAAAAGAGTAACTTCACATTACAAGGTTCGATCAAAACTTCCAAAACTGTTTCTGTTGAGCAGGAAGTCGTTTCATCTCATGATCATCATCAGCGCCTGAGCTAAAAACGTTTTTGTGACCACGGATCCTGTCAAAATGAGTCATATCTGTCATTAAAAGTGTCGAGCGCCGAGATGAATGTGGGTGAACCTTCTCATCTATGAATGGAGTCGAAACTATGAAAATCTCACGTCTGTGGGTTAAATGAGGCTGCAGCCTGCTGTTGGATGGAAGCAAATGAGTGTATTTAGCAAATGTTGATCCATAACTTTAAATTTAGATAAAATCATGTCTTTTTTTGGATGTCGGACGATGTAAACATTCAGAAACCGTTACTTCGTTCAGGAACTTTAGGAAAAAAACAATTCTGATGAGCTTTGTCGTATCATAAGAGGGTTGATTTAGGTCAGGGGTTGGCAACCCGCAGCTCTTTCATCGCTCTGCTGCGGCTCCCTGTGTCTTTGAAAAATAAGTAATGAGTATTTAATTTAAATTTATTTATTATTTTGTTTCGTTTATTTTTTAATTTTAATTCTAAATTTGAAGATTATGGTGTTCTTGTAACATTAAAATAAAATGTGATTATTTTCTGTTTCGTTTTTCTATTTTCTTTTTTTTGTCGCTCAAAGTATGCGTCACAACCGCGACATGTGCGAAACCCGCCGGCACGCAATTCATCGAGCTTTTCAAGCCCCTATAGGCCAACCATGAATAATTCCAAGAAAAGAAAAGTTTCTGAAGAGAAAAGAACGTTTACCAGACAGCAAATTAAGGACATCGATTCAGCCGCGGTGTACTAACTCACCAGCGTCTTTTTTTCGGACTTCAAAATGTTCGAAATGTTTTTGTTGCATGCAGAGAAAAAATCGTTTTCTCTGTAGTTCACTGATTTCATGGATGCAACACACTATAGTTTTTTTTATACATAGAATAAAGGTAAAAAAAAAAGAGAGAGAGAGAGATAGATTTGCAGTGTTATCTTCAATTTAGATGTCGAATGGCTTTTGCAGCTCTCTGTGTTTTCTTTTCTGTGAGAAAGGGGTCCAAATGGCTCTTTGAGTGTTGCGGGTTGCCGACCCCTGATTTAGGTTGATTTTATCTGATGTGAGCTAATAATAGTGAAAGTTGATTTGGTGTTCTGTTGTTTTTCAGGTAAAGGGCTGTGTCGTACCTCCACTGAGCCCTCCAGAGCCTCGCTCTTCCAGGGCAGCTTGACGTTTCCGGACAGGGATCTGTGCTGGGACAAGTCGGTCCTTTCGATGACCCTCATCTCCAACAGCCCATGATGGATCTGACCTGAACGCAGCAACACAATAAACATGATGTATTTACACCAGAACCAGGACATTTTATTCTGTCAGGACAGCTGCAGTCATTTTGTCAACTGGATGTTGTTTGTCAAACAAAAATGAGATAAAGAAATCAGATTACCTGACAGTCAGATTAAATTAAGTGTCTGCATCGCCTATATATAAGACTTTATTATGTAATCAGATTACCTGTGCAATAGGAGAGCTGGCGGAAGTTCCCTGACATGATCTCAGTGCCGGTATTGTGCAGGACAAAGTGCAGAGTGTAGCCATGCAGACCGAGCTTAGGGTCTGAGTGATCCACAGGAGGAAGGTCCGGAGGTTCGGAGTACAGGCTGCAGGAAGGGACAAACAGGATGAACACCAGAGCTGAATACCATGGAGAGGAATACAGCAGATGGAATTTTGAAAAGATGAGGAAGAAAGTTCCGTCCTTATAATCATGTTCACAGCAGTGTTAACAAATCTGCAGTGATGTTTTGTGACCAGCAGAGGGAGCACTCACCTTACCAATCTGATCATGGACCAGCTGAGCCGACTGACTGACTGAACCAACAGAACTTTCTGGGTGAAATCAGGATAAAACGTTCCTGTTCTGAAGACATTCTGGACGTCCGTCAGTCTGACGGTTAAAGCAGCAGAGTCTCTGACGGGTGAACTTACCAGGCTGGAGATCCCAGCAGGCTCTTCTCCACCAACTTGTGGAAATGCAGGCTGACCATGATGAAGGCAACATTTTGCTGACCCTACACACACACACACAAACACACACTTTAACTTGCTTTTTGCACTTCTTTACAAACTACTGATCAGGTTTTATATTTCTTATTGGCAAGTCTATGCCGCCCTCTGCTGGACAACACTGACATGCACCTTTTCATTTATGTGATGTGATTTGATTTTAATTCATGTTGCCCAGATTTAGCAAATATGTCAGGCTTTATGAATTGGTTCATGACTTAGGGGTTAAGTCAGACAACAGTGCAGCCATTAACAAGTTTAAATATCATTTGGTATTTTTTATGAACACCTACCCTCCAGATGCCGATGATGATGCAGGGCCTCAAGAGCATCAGTCTGACCAGTCTGTCTTTGCCAAAGAACTGACCAGAATCACTCTTCAAGTCCATCTTTAAGACCAGAGAGCGCCAGCCAGGCCTGATGGAGAGGAAGAGGAGGAAGTGGTGAATGTGCGGTGCTGGAAGGGATAAAGCTTACGAAAGGAGAAGTGCTTCTTACTTCCTGACTTCGGAGCTCTTCGTCATCTCTTTCCGGACTCCGTGCAGCTGGATGCTGCAGATGTCACAGTATCTCGGGAACCTGCTTTGACTCCAGCAGACGATCACGGAGGACTCGAAGAAGTACGCTCGACTCTGCTGCAGCGTGAACTCCAG
>JAPZDZ010094002.1:0-11656 GCA_029783805.1 Acanthurus tennentii
CTGAGACTGCACTTTTAAAAATTTTTAATGATATATTTATGGCCACGGACTCTGGTGATTCTGTCATTCTGGTGCTCTTAGATCTTTGGCAGCTTTTGACACGGTAGATCATAACATTCTGCTCTTTCGCCTGGAGCAGTGGGTTGGCATTAAAGGGTCAGCATTGGAGTTTTTCAGATCCTACCTTTCTGGGAGAAGTTTTTGTGTTACCCTTGGAGACACTCCATCTTCCACTGCACCCCTCCACTGTGGGGTACTGCAGGGCTCAATCCTTGGGCCGATTCTGTTCATGTTATATCTGCTTCCCCTATGATCTATTTTTAGAAAACACAGTGTCTCCTTCCATTGTTATGCAGATGATAGCCAAATCTACCTGCCTCTAATATGTAACAATCCTAACTCCTTAAAACCCCTGCTTGATTGCTTGGAGGATTTAAAAGCATGGCTGGCCTTGAATTTCCTTAGCTTTAATGACAGCAAAACTGAGGTTATGGTGTTTGAGCCTAGCAACTTGCATACCCTTCCTCCTGGTTTCCTAGGCCTCCTAGAACCCTTCAAAAAACATACAGTCACCAATTTAGGGGTTAAAATAGACTCAGACCTAAAGATGGACAAACAGATAAATGAGGTTGTACGCAAGAGCTTCTTCCAACTTAGGAGGCTGTCAAAAGTTAAATCCTGTGTATCTCACCCCTTATTTGAAACTGTAATACACGCTTTTATGACATCTCTTCTTGACTACTGCAACTCACTGTATGTTGGACTTAGCCAGGCTTCCATCTCTCGCTTACAGTTAGTTCAGAACGCTGCCGCCCGTTTGCTCACAGGTACAAGAAAACATGATCATATTAGTCCTATATTGTCCTCTCTTCACTGGCTTCCAGTGCGATATAGGATTGATTTTAAAACTTTGCTTTTTGTTTTCAAGTGTCTGAATGGTTTAGCACCTGTCTACTTGTCAAATCTCTTAGAACCCTATGCTCCATCAAGGGCACTCAGATCATCTTACCAGCTTCTCCTGTCTGTCCCTAGAACCAGACTGAAGCTTAGAGGTAGCCAGGCTTTTGCTGTAGCAGGTCCAAGGCTCTGGAATGAACCGCCACTGAATATAAGACAGGCCCCCACATTTCAGGTGTTTAAATCACGCCTTAAGACCCATTTTTATACACTGGCTTTTCCACCTACAACATGATGAGCACTGATTTCCCTGTGGCACTGTATGTTGTATGATTGGATTTTAAATTATCTATGCTTTTTTATCTATTGTGAAGCACTTTGGCGCAACTTTGTTGTATTTAAATGTGATATATAAATAAAGGTGGTATGGTATGGTATGGTACGGTATGGTTTAAAGTCAATGGGGAAAAAAAAGGCACATGTGTCAAATTGAGGCCCCTAAAGTCTAAAGCAGGGGTGGGCAATTATTTTTTCGAAAGGGCCACATGAGAAACCCGAGCTGTGTTCGAGGGCGGAACCAACATTAACCTGAACTTAACTGTGTTTGATATTAATTTTCTCTACCTGTAACGAACAGTAATTTACAGATTTTTTATTTAGAATGTATAATATATAGAATTACACATGTAAGTGTAAGTCAAAAATACAAGTCATAAACAAGAAAACAAATATTAAATCAAGTATGTCATTTTATTTTTAACACAGACTGAGAACTCAGAAATACTGAATGGTTGTTTTGCAAATGTAAGCAATTAAATAACTTAATACAAAAAGGAACAAATGCTTCAGATGTCTTTTTGTTCACTTTTCTAATCCTTGTTGGTTTTGCAGTTTAGCCAGCAAGGCATCCGACTCCTTCACCCGCTTTTTATCAGACAAATTCTTGTATTTTTCTGCGCATTTGGTGACGTGGTGCTGGTTTACACTATATTCCTTGAACACAGCGACCTGTGCGCCACAAACTAAACACACATCTTTTCCCTGAACTTCTGTAAATTGAAATTTTGCAGTGCGTGACTTCTTAAAAATGCGGCATTCGGTATCAATCTTTCTTTTTTCGCATGAGTTGACATTTTGAAGGTCTGTAGGTACGGGCACACATGCCACCTGCGCATGCATCCGTCTATCTATAAAAGACTTTTAAAATAAAACAGCACAGCGTATACTAGTTTTCATTTACGTTTCTTGTTTGTGAGTGACCGCATGTGGGCTGGACAGGAAAGGTCAAAGGGCCGGATGTGGCCCGCAGGCCGTAAAATGCCCAGGTCTGGTCTAAAGTATAAGTCTGACGGCTTTCAAACCTATGCCAATGGAAAGAGGATGGAATTTCCTATTAAAATATGATAACGTATGTAAGATTTGATCAAGTTTGTGGTACTTTTGAGGAGGTTTTTTTAAAAATGTTTTCCTCAGTGTTCTGCTCTCCTCCACTCTGCCGGTCATATGAATCACTCTGAGCAGTGGAGTACTCTGCAATACACATTCAGTATAAAACCTGAGAGGGAGCAGAGAAAACTCTAAAACTAAAACTGTGATAACTCAAAAACAGTACTAGGGAGCAAAAACATGTAAATACAAGATTTAGATCAAAGTCTTGTGACTCATTTATTTAAAATTTGAATAAAGTCTGTCGCTAAAACTATGTTGGCCCAGTCAAAGCTCAAACAGGTGTGGATTTGATCGCTTCTCCATTGAATTGAATGTGAGAAAAAGCTGCTCAGAACAGCACCCTGCTTGTTGTGTACAAGCACAGTAAGAAGGGATTGGCAGCCTCTCCCTGGCGATACCTATGATTTCACTTGCTAGCTGGTGTTTGAACACACAGCACAATAAGAGGCACAGCAAGAGACAAGACAAGATTTCTTTTTCTAACTGATTTTCATTGACAGACCACAAGAGTGTTTATTTAATAAGTTGACATGTTTCAACGGCTTCTGCGGTTTTCTTCAAAAGAGTCACATTATGTTGTCATTGTGGCTCCATCTTTCACTTTTTGTCATGGACCGTCACTGCTAACTCTGTAACTCCTGCTATTAACCAACCCGGCGATGTCACAGGTTACAGTGGTGAATTGGTAGCCTTTGTGCTAGGAAATACACATTGTTTTTTTCTTTTATATGTGTATTTTTTTTATATCAATGTCAGGTGATTGTTGAATAGAGGGGACTTTGATTTTGCACATCAACGAACTTGCTTCACTGCCTTATTTTCCTCTTTAAAGCTGTGAATGCAGTTATGTGCCATCCTGCCTGCATGAGAGCAAGAAGGCCATACTGTGCTTGGGTCGCAGTGCGGACCAAGGGGCGGCAGTTGGCTGGGTCCGGGGCGAGTTGCCACCGGCTCCGAAGGGTTGGCAGGGTGTGAGGGCCCTTTAACTAAATATTTATATTCTTGTATATTTCCGTTCAACACGGGGTGAATATTGTATTTTGTCAAAAACTAATGTAAAAGATTATACTAAGGTTGCCATAGTAGGTGTTTATTTTATCACTATTCTACCATCTAAAACTGTATATCTGTGTAATTTTCTTGTGCTTATTTATTTTTTACATTTCTATATGTTTTCTGTTTTAGTAAATGTTACTTAAAGGCGCATTTATTTTAAAAGACAGAAAAAATGAAACATAACATGATTTGTTTTAAATGAATGAAAAAGAAGAGGAAGAAATTAATCAAAAATATGAAAAAGCAGAACAAATTCAGATGAATTAAGGTATTTAAGTGATGAAAGAATATTTACTGTAGCTTAAACTGGATGAAATAACTGCCAAAATGTAAATTTGTTCATTGAAGCATCATCTTGAGGTCGATGAGTATTAATGTTTTGGTTTTGCGTTGCTACCAATTACAAACAGGCTTAGTTGTAAACAATATGCTACGTACGGAAATGTATAAAATAACTTAGGTTAGCCTAAAACCCACCAACCTTTTGATGTAAGGAAACCTTTTTTTTTAATGGTAAAAGTTTGCATAACAATATACAAATACTGACAGATTAAGGGACACACCTGGATGCTTTGCTTTTATTTTCGAGGGTTTCACTGGCTGGATTATTTTCTTGGGGTCACTTGTCTGGTCACTAGGCATGAATTGGATCCAAATTTATCTCTTGATCTACCAATCATTGCAAATGAATAAAGTTTTATCGTTCTGAGTGACAATAATGTGGCCATCTGACCACATACACAGTAAGATAGACGAAAACTTCTAGTTAACAAATACATGTACACAGCACATTATGTTGCGACCAAAAAACCATAAGAAAATACAAAACTGCGAAATTCTCCATTATTTTCTCACTACTGACTATTCAAAGCAGGTAAAAATAATCATTTATCTGAACATTTATCAACTGAAACAAAAGTGCACACATATTTTGACAGTTTACCTGAAGGAAACAAATAGTGTATCATCAAATTAAATATGTGTTTTATGATTTATGGTCTAACACTCCGGTTCCCTGGACTGATCAGTCATTGCCAACTGTCACCAGTTTTCTGGCCGAAGCTGCCCTGACGGATGTGAGAGCCTGTTCAACGCTGCTGGAGCTTAATTTTTAATGTTTAGTGGATTTTTTTAAGTTTAATTCTAATTTTTAACAAATGCTTGATTGTTTTTTTTCCTTTGAGTATCTAAACATAGCATTTCCAGTTAGCTGTGTGTTGTACCATCATGCACTGTTTCCTAAGAAATGTTTTGGCATAACTTAGTAGAAACACACCCTTTCTTACACCTGCTTCTCACGTTAGTTAAAAATAACTGCCAAAATCTCTGAGCACAGTGTAGAGGTGAGGTCAGGTAAAAGTGTGTTTTCTATTTTGCTTCATTAAAAATAAAAGTTGTATTTTATATTAGATATAATGTTTATGTTCACTTTATATTTATATTCTTGTGTATTTCTGTTTCAACTTGGGATGAATATTATATTTTGTCAAAAACTAATTATAAAAGATTATAATAAGGTTGCCAGAGTAGCTGTTAACTTTATTCATTCAATTTCTTGTGCTTTTGACAACATTTAGGGCCCAAGCCCTGCCAGGGCGAGGACCCTGTTTTTTTGCTTTGTTTTTTGTTTTGCTCTTTCTTCTTCTTCTTCTTCTTATTATTATTATTATGTCTCTTTGAACATGCTCAGAAACTCACCAAATTTGGTATGCACTACAGGACTGGCGAAAATTTTGATAAAATGGAAAAACTAACCCCCAAAGTGCCCAAATGTGCCCTCCAGTGCCACCTAGGTACCAAAACGACCACTGTGGCCAAATGGAATGCAGTAGAAAGACCAAATAAAAGCCAAATTGTAGAACTCAACAAGGCCTACAAATCCCAGGCTGACACTCCTAGGCTAAAATCAACAGTTAGTGTGCAATTTGCTTTTCAAAATGAAATTGACACCCAAAATTCTACTTTGAACAAAATCTATCTCCTCCAATGGTATCGAGATGTAGGAGTGACTGAGGACACAGTGCTGATCAAAAAATTTTGCGTAACTTTGTCATTACTTGAATCGTTTGGATTTTATAAGCTCTCAAAGTTGGAGCTGCATAACACCTCCTCTGTGTCCTCCCATTAAAGTCAATGGGAAGAAAAGGGACTTGTGTCAAATTGAGGCGGATTAAACCTGTTTGCAGGCCTGATTAAATCAGTTTGCATCTGGCATGCGAATGGGTTTAATCCAGCCTGCAAGATGATTTTGCAAAGTATAAAAATGAGCTGCAATTATTCAATGAAAGAAACTGCTTTTCTAAATGTGTCTAAAAGCTAACTGGCTAGTAAAGTAATAAAAAAAAATACTCCAGCATTTCCAGCTGTAGGCATGTTGAGGCAGCATCCAAATTTGCTGGTTTAGAGACTATTGTGGAAAAATTTCTGCTTCGTTGGGTTAGGGTTAAGGTGAAGAATGAAATAAGGATCCCACAAGTTGAAACTTGTCTTTATATCTTTTAAAGTAGCAAAGCAAAAGAAAGGTTTCCCAATCAATCAAGTCTTTGGCCTAAAGAGACACTGCTGCAAATCCAAGGATGGTGCACTGTTCAGTCTTACACAAGACAGGTCACCTATTACTTTTATAGGAAACAGGGTAAAATGGTTATAGAATTAAGTGTGTAGCTATAAGATAAGGAATGCCAAGCAAACTAGCAAAAGGGTGTAGTCTGTTACACCTTGTCTCAGTCTGACGTCTTATCATGATATTCACTGAAATTCATTAGAATTTGGTCAGTTTTTCTGCTATTTATCATGAGTGTACTCCTGTCATCATTTCATCATCACTGACTGACCCTGTCCACTGAGACTGACCCATTACTTTTCTACATTAAACAGCACAAATAATCTTTAGAGAACACGGTTAAATTACTGTCAGTGCATTTCCTACAGTTGTAGCTTCACAATAAAAGCATTTTACCGGCAAATGCGAGTTGACTTTTATTTTGAAGTAGGCTTATCACAGGTCAATCAGTTAGCTAGTTTATCCAGCTTACAATTTTACATATGAAATGTCACTGTGTCTCTAGCAACTCTGTGCTGTGGCTAAGCTGCTGGCCTCACTGTTGCTGCTGCACAGATCTAGTTAGAAAGGTCTGCAGCAGGATGAAACTGACAGCAATGATTTTTTTTTTTTTTTAAGTGGGGCATATGGGCACATAATGTAATTGATGTATGCCCCTCCACCCTGTGTAACAATGGAAACACCAACTACTATGGTAAGCAGTAGTCGCTGCCACATATTAATTTAAAAACATCCTTTTAAATTAAGATTATATGTGTTTGGTAACATTCAGCTGCAGTGTGCAATGATTTTTTTTAATATGGAAGCAAATGTAACAAAGAATCAGAGCAGGTAAAAGTTTAAGGCAGGAAAAACAGAAACTGTTACCCCACTGCCACCCCATTTTTCATATGATACTGTAGGACAAATAAGCTTTGAGCTTCTCTAGAGTTTTTTTTTGTCTTTG
Organism: Acanthurus tennentii; assembly: GCA_029783805.1. Classification (NCBI taxonomy): domain Eukaryota; kingdom Metazoa; phylum Chordata; class Actinopteri; order Acanthuriformes; family Acanthuridae; genus Acanthurus; species Acanthurus tennentii. The sequence goes on from JAPZDZ010094002.1 coordinate 6,912, forward strand.
TGTGACTTGTAATAGGGTGAATGTATCTCTGTCTCATTCTGTTCCTTGCTTGCCAGTTGCTGCAACAGGTAACTTGGAAAAGTGGTTGCAAAAACATGCATAATTTCAGCTTTCATCACCAAGCCTCATCATTTCTCCCTGTATTCATCAAAAGTAAGCTAATTTAGCTTTTTCAAACTATAGTATCTTATTGCCCTCTGTAAATATCGGGGTTTTTGTTTTGGGATGAGGCAGATTTTATGCTAATGCTGCTGCATCTGTCATCTGTTATTGGGTGTGTTTGTGCCTTTGTGTCGTTTTACCTGGCGCTGAGAGTGTTATTTTCAACGTGACAGAGCATGTTGTTGCTGGTGTGTTTCTATCATGCCTGTCAAGTAAACTCTAATGATGTATGACTATGAGGAATGCAGGATAACTGTCATAAATACAGGAAAATGTACATCTAATTGCTTTATTTGGTTAATATATAAAGTGCCTGTTGATTTTTATACAGTTTTACCTGGTGATTGTTATCACCTGGTGTTAGCAGCTTGTTAGCTTGGCATGATGACATTCTAAGTGAGGTGCAACACTTGGACAAACTTTGACTACAACTACAAAACATGAGTTTTGCTTGTAGTTTGCATGAACAGTACAAATGACAGTACTGTTGCAGAAATTTGCGATTTGTATTTACAAAAGAGGTCTTGAAAAAGAAAAAGTGGGAGTGCCAAATCAAACAAAATATACCAATTTCCACCTAATGCTGCCATATGCAATATTAACTCAAACGTCTTTAATTTGATTCATAATTCACTTTATTTTGAACTGCACACACAGAAATTATTATTTTTGATTAAAAGTTCACACTTGTACCCCTTCATGAGAATAAAAACAGACACAACACCTCATACTCTCTTCGTTTAATTTTCAAGAAATTAAAATTTAAAAGGAACTTATGTGATCTCAATTATATACCTCAGATATGCTAAACTTTTTGAACAAACCTTTTGCAACCAAAACATAGCCTTTTTCCCTCATGCAACACCACACTACCTGTATTTAACTCATCACTTATGGTATGAGCATAGTTCAAAGTCTAACACACAACTTGGCATGCAGGACAAGTGTTAAGAAAAGGATAGTAGTTGTTAATTTTGCAGAAATATTTCTGGCTCGTCTGGTTTAGTTAAATAGTTATACTGTTCTCTATCACAGCAGGGTCTAGATATGTGTAGGGGACCTCGAGCTGGGAATTTCTTACTGAAATTGTTTCACTGAGGCAGGACAACTCTGCTTGAAAATTCTTTATCATCTGCTTAGGGGCAGGCTCATCAAATCTTTCTTCTGGATATGTACCCAAGGGAGCCTGCAATTATGACAAAGTGAAACAGCAAATTAGAGCGACTGCATTTTGTTTGTTAATGTTTTAAAGCTGTTTTAAAATGCAGATAGGCATTCATCATCACCAAACTAACCATATCAGTGTACTTGTCTGAAAGTATCCACCCCAGTGCTGCAAAGTTGGCTGTCTCTCCAACATTTGGGAGGGTCTCCAAAATTGTCCTCATGCTTGACCGCCCCTTAGTGGTTGGAGGTGGTTTGTGCAGCAGGAGTGCACCATTGGGTGTCCAGCACTGATAGTCAAACTAGATAATGAAAGAAGTTTGTAAAACTTACCTGAAGCCTTACTGTAATAATAATAATAATAATAATAATAATAATAATAATAATAATAAAAAATTCCAGATCTGCCATTTTCTACATGTTCATGTGTTAGATACTTCTTTTAGTTTGTTAAGTTTTCTTTTATCTCAGCTATTCATTTTCTTACCTGTCCACTGTTGACTGCAGAATGTTGACCTGTCACTGTGAAGATCACCACTGTAATGAACTTAATAACTTCCTCAACACTATCAAAGACTGATGGAAACCCTGTTGGAAGCAAAGTTCTAATTAATTATCAGCCAACTGTCAATTGTTATTTCTCATTGGCATTCATTGCCTGCTTGAAAATTACAATATACACAAGGCCACTATACATGCAGAATGTTTTTACAAATACCTGATGTGTTTACAAATACCTGAGGCTTTGCTTCCCAAGAAACCATGTGTGAATATTTCACTGATCCATTCTTGCAGCTCGGTATCTCTTTGGACCTCACTGTCTGAGGGATAATAGTACTCCACTATTCCCTTCACAAAGCTGGTGAACAAAATTAAAATTATTTTTATTTTAAATAGTAAAACTCATAAGGTAATTTTTAAAAATTTTTAGTTCAGCCATATAATTACTTTTGTTCTCACAAAAATGTTGTGGAAATATTTTTGGCTGATACTCAATAGTTTAATGCCCAGCTGCCTTACCTTTTTATGATGCTCCACAGCCTCAGGCCATCATCTCTGTAGTAGAAGTTGGGGATAGACTCCAGTCCTCGTTCTTTGATGTTTTCCGGCAGACAGAGGGAGCTGTAGGTCATCTCAGAAAGAGCCCTTTTAATGAGCTCTGTCATTCCCTCATATCCAAGTGAACTCTAAAAATTAATATTACAACACCATAAGAATTAGATTAATTTAAAATCTGACTAGGGCCATCACTTAATGAAAAAAATGGTGGGAAAGAAAGGGGATCAAGGATCATGAAAGAGAATTTTTAAGCATAAACTATGTCATTTAGGCAAATTTATTCATAAATTTGTTCATGTTCATCATAGATAATCGGTGTGGGAAAGTTAAATCATAATAGTGCAAAAATACTGATGAGCGAAAGCATGAATTAAACTGCTTCAGGGCTTAGATTTTCTCTATATATTAATTCAAAGCAACTTCATACACAGTCAAATAATCTTTCTTGCTCATTCTTGTTAAATGCAACATAACTAATACGTGAACTCTTTTACATATATTTTACACAAACTTAAATACTTTTAAGTTTTTAGAAAAGTACAGTAGCTAGCTGCACATATAAAATTGACAGCAACCTTAACTGCTTAGGAGGAAAAAGAGAGGAGACTTTAGAAACTCCTTCAACAAGCAGTACTGTACTGGGAGTCACTTATATAGTATGTATTCTACTGTAAATCTGCAATATAAGACGCAGTGATCTTAATCTGTTGTCATGGCAAGGGTATTCTCAATAGCTGTTCAACTGCATGATTATAGTGTTGCTTAGCAGCTGCTGATGAAAAGCAAGCATTTTCCTCTGTTTGTGACATTTTTAGGTGCAATCTTTTTTAGAACATTTTTAACTAAGTACACTTTTAAAAGTAATGGGGAGTTAGCCCAGAATGCCAAGTAGTAATAAAACTATGCATATGACCGCTCAAAAATACACGTTTAGGATTCATACTTTGTCTAAAATCCCGCCAGATCCAAAAATGAATGTGCGTCCCATAGTATTTATTTGGAGAGTGTCACGGACATGGGGGATTAGCAGCTGCACAGAAAGAGAAGATAAAATATTTAAGTAAAAATAGAATTTTTAAAAATGAAGCCATCAGAGTCAAAGACCAAAACCATTTCTATAAAAAACAATCAGCAAATTACAAAGAAGACAAATCCCCTACAAATTATTTTTTCCTCTTCAAGAAATGCATATTTGACTTAATAGTCCCTAAAAGTTACAAACTAAACATAGTATGTCTTCCTGATTTCTGATGACAAAGTCGTTTTCTAATGTCATTTTTCAAAACATCAAACAAATCTGTAGTTGCAACTGTGAAATTTTACCTTGTAGAGGGGATGAATGACAGGAAAGTTGCGGAGAGTGGCAACGATAAAGACTTCTGCCAAACAATGAGTGCTAGCATAATGATAAAATGATTGATGTTGCATGACATCTGCATTTTTAATAAACATCTTAGCCAGCAGCCAATCCGTCTCAGAGTCACTTGGCAGAAAGATGGGGTTTTCCACAGAAGGTTGTTGATGGAGCTGAAATGTGAAAAAAACATAGTTCATCTTTTAATTTAAAACACACTGTTGCACTTCATTCAAATGCAAACATCTGTGAATATACCTCTGATTTACAGCTGCGACTGATGTTTTTTTTGTGCTGTATAATCTAGATATCATTTGAATATATGACCGATCTTGCAAAATTCAATTTGAAGTATGAATGCTGTCACTGATTTTCTTGAGTTAGTGAAATACCTGTATTGCAATTGGCATCAGTTTGTTATTTGGGTTCAGATAGAACAAACAGAGACCTGCAGCCACATGCAGAGGTTTACCATTGTACACTTTAGTGGGCAATCCGTCAAGCATTTTGAAGTCACAGAGGAATATATTGCCTTTCTGAATAGGAGAAATAGGAGAAAAGAATAGGGACAGGCATTGAAAGTAAACACGTGTTTGTACAATGAATGAAGTCAAACCCTTTTTTACCACATTTCCCCAGATAGTGACTTGGACTATTATTTGCAGAGGGCACCAAACCTTTATATGAAGCAGGCTTGTAACAGAGATAGGCTTTTTTTTCATATGCCTTCTGTATAATGAAATAAATATAAGCCATATTTTAATATAAAGCCTAATTTTTATCTAATCATGTTTATGATAAAGTTTTGTTACTGCAATATACTATTAATAACTACAAAATAAAATTGGCTGAGGCATTTTCACTGTAAGTTATCCAGAACAGAACGTGTTAGAAACAGCATCTTTTTACAGTTGAATTAATTAAAGTCAATGTATATTATGCTAAATGTCACAGAAACTATATTATAGACATACACAGTCCAGCCATTTTTTCTGTCTTCCACTGG
>JAPZDZ010094193.1:0-17897 GCA_029783805.1 Acanthurus tennentii
ACTGATATGGCAGCATATTATATACAAAATCACAAATACATATCACAGAATCACATAGTGCTTTGGAACTGGCACTCAAAAACATCAATTTTTCTCAGTTCTTGTTTGATTTATATTTCTATTTTATGTTTTTCTCTGGATGTTTTTGTAAAGAATCATGTCTATTACAATGTCATCTTTATGTGTAAAATAACCATTCTTGTCTTCAAGTATAATCTTTAACTAATGATTCATTCATTGTCTAAGCTGCTTATCCTGTTTTTTGCATATATTAAACCAAAAATTATTATTTTTATAAATATTCTTTAAATAATTTCTTTCATTGGCTCTTGGATTTTAATTAAGTAAATAATATAAATTGCTTCCATAAAAGAAAAATTATCAAATGTCTTCTTCTGTCTTGCGACTGTAATCATGGAAAACTCAACTCAGATCACATCATTTGTGCTGGCCATGTACGGCAACTTGGGAAACTTTAAGTATCTATGTTTTACTCTGGCAATACTATTTTACATATCAGTTATCTTTGCTAACATTGTCCTAATTTTTATCATATATGTGGACCAAAGTCTGCATGAGCCCATGTATCTGTTCTTATGTAATTTATTTGTTAATGAAATTTATGGCAGCACATCTTTATTGCCCTGCTTGATGGTGAACATCTTGTCAGACACTCATGAGATTTCCACTTATTTCTGCTTTCTTCAAATATTTAACATTCATTCATATGTAGCTGTTGAGTTTGGCACTTTGACAATAATGGCATATGACAGATATGTATGTATTTGTAAGCCTTTACATTACAATGTCTTAATAACTAAAAAAATAGTACAAAGGGTCATTCTTGTTATGTGGACAGCTTCTTTTATAGAGGTCGGAGTTGTACTCTCATTCACAATTAATTTAAAACGTTGCAGAAATGTTATTAACAAGGTTTTTTGTGCACACCATCTTGTAGTTGAACTCTCTTGTTCATCAGACAGAACAGTTTCACTTATTAATGATCTGGTGCTAGGTCTTATTTTCACTGTTGCTGCTCCTGTCAGTTATATTTCATACACTTATGTAAAAATTTTAAAGGTTTGTTCAAACGCTTCTAAAGAGACCAAACTGAAGGCTTTTGATACTTGTACTCCACATTTTATTTCCCTTATTAGCCTTGTTTTTGCCTGTTTTTATAGTTTGATCACTCAAAGATTTGACATGTTCTCTGTTCCATATCCACTCTGTGTTTTCTTGTCTATGTACGTAGTGATCATTCAGCCTCTTCAAAATCCCATCATGTATGGTCTGAAACTGTCACAAATTAGACAGGCTTATAAGAAATTGACATTAAAAACTCTGCAACCGTGCATTTTCTTCATAGTATTTAAACTCCACAGTCTATGAAAGGAAAGAAAGGAAAGAAAGAAAAGAGAAATGGTTTGTGCTTATGCATGTGTCTTTGTGCTTATGCATGTGTCTACAATACAATTCAGATTGTAAAAATGTGCTCTATTACAACATCAGTGCCACAGTATTACAGAAGTTGAATTTCAATGTTTTTTTTAATAAGTTTAAAAAAATGTGATTCACTGTATACAGAGATGCTTTTCTATACAATGTTCAACTATGTCTATACATAGTGAGAACAAAAATATTTTGGGTAACAAGATTAAGGGATTTCTAGTAGTTGAGCAGCGAGAAACTGCTATGCAGCAACAAGAGACAGAGTCCTGCTCTAAACTGGTGTTTTGTTCAAAGTCATTGAGGGGGAATTAAGCTTAGATTATTATTTTTTTGTCTCACAGTAAAAGCACAAAAACAGAAAAAAAAGGCATTAACCTGGAATGTGGCTCCCTGTTCAAAATAATTTAGCCTACCCAATAAAATTTAAAAAATGATCCTTAATACTTCTCATCATAAAAATAAGAGATATAGACATGTTTGTTAAAAAATTACAGCAACTACTTGCAACTGAACCTTGACATATTACATCAGGAATTTGAAGGTTCCCAGTTATCATGTTGATTTGCATATGTTTTTTTTTAAATTTTTTATCTAGCAGTGTAATAAGTTTTATTCAACTTCCAATTTTTGACATCTGTAAATAACCAGTGTAATTTACTTGCAAAAAACTGCTTCTATAAACAAGTGGCGGTGACTTACTGATTTTGGAAGTTTGAAAGTAAATACAATGGACTCCTGAAACAGCCAGAAGCTAAAGAAAATTCTGGACCACACAAATAACTCTGGCTCGATTCTGTGTGTCAAAACATTACTCTTTGTTTAATAACTTCCCAACAGTGATTTGTGTGCTCCAGGATTTTCTTTTGCTTCTGCCTGTTTGAGAGTCTATTGTATTGTCTTTCACATGTCTGGGTTACTATTCTGAGAGCACCAACCGACCTCTGTCTGAGGGGCTGCAGAGCAAGAGATGCCTTTTACTTTGTCCTTGGAAGTTGGCATATGACTTTAGAAACCTAGCATATACTGGTGATTTTGAATATCACACTTCTAGTTCATTAAGCTTTCCAAAGTATTACGTTACAGTCAAAACAATTGGGTTTTTATGACCTTGAGCTACATTAAGGCTTTTCTATTCATTGGATTTCTTGTCATATTGATTTTTAAACATGATTTCGAGCAGTGTTGATAACTTAACAGCAAATGTGTCTCTGCATAAACAGCAGCACTTGTTTTTGGCAGTTGGCATATTTATTTGGGAACTTGTTTAAAGGCGTTGACTATAAAAAGTCACACTTCTTTGTCTATCTAATCATAGTATGCTAATTTCCATAAACAATTCTTGTGTATCAATAAGCAAAACAGAGGTTATGAATTCATTGCATTACTTATTATGCTGAGTTTTTGTTACATTTTATCTGTCAGTGTCACTCATTTGCAACAAATGGTTCTGTGCATCAGTAGCAAAACCTTAATGTCTTTCAAAGTTTTTGAAGTATTACTTTTGGAGCCTGGTAACAGTTGGTAACTTAATAAACTTTTAAAACATTTTAGTTATTGTGGAAAGGAAAGGGGGCTGCAGTTTCCCCATGGACCTTCGTGTGGCCGCTCTAATGCTTAATTGTTGATTTAACCACAGTTTTTCCTGCCCAAAGTCCAATAGACTTTGTCCAGCAGACTTTCTGCAGGTTGGATGCTCCTTGGTTCCATCTTCTAGATTCCAAACAAGCCACAGGGTGACAGGTTTGCCTACATACTCACAGTTACCCAGTTACTTTATTCGTTTCAGCTGATAATAGTTGACTCTGAGCAAGGCCGTCAGGATGACGGAGCCGTATGGGCACAAGCACATATGAAACACAACCACAACACCACCGAGCATTCTAGTTCCTTTCATATCCATCTTTTGTTGTTACTTTTAAGAAACCTTGAAGTGTGGCAGTTCCAGGAACCTGAGACCCAAACGCCACAAATATCTTAATTTACAAAGCAGTACTGACAGTAATTGTAACAGTAATGGCGAAGTAAGATTTTGAAGTGAGCAATGTTTTGTAGTTTTATGAAAAATTTACATAGCATACATATATACATATATATACATATATACAACAAGTTCGAATAACTTCTCAGTCAATGGCTGAAAGATCTACCTATAATTATGTTTTATGGCCCCTCAGTTTGATTATTTAGATTTAATATTTATTCCTCTATTCTTAAAGGATTCATTAAACCTTCATTAAAATATATATATATATATATATTAACTATAACAGGAATGACCCACAGAAACATGGAAACATGGCCAGACCCTTTTCTGTGATTTAGTAGGCAAGGCCGAGGATGACAAACTGTCATAATGATCAACAGATACAAATAGCATGGTAATGTGGAGGCAGGGGTAAAATTGTATGCTAGATACTAATAACGGAGCACACATGAGTTAAGTAAGGACCAAGTAGCCTTCTATATACACCAATCTAAAAAAAAGCCTAAAAACAAGGTTAAGAAATTTGAAATGGTCAGAGGGAGGAGGAGGCGCCTTGAACATGTTTATAGCTGCCTGGACAAGGGGAACAAGAACATAAAAAACTTTAATTCATGATATCTATAGGATAAAAAAAAATTCTGAATTGATATAATCCATATTTGTAACGTTCATTTGCTTTTTGAAGGCATGCACAAAAAAAAATTAGTCAGTCATTGTCTGATTTGTGGGTAAATAAGTGGCCTACGATCATTACTTTGGTAACTGTGCCTTTGTAATGAAAATGTCTTAGAAAATTAAAGATCCTGTTGTTTCATTTGATAGTTAAAACCTGCTGTATGTTTGTTTGGATTGATGCCCAGGTTGCTTGCCCACAGTCCACACTGCCCTGTGTGCAAATCATCCCAAGGGATAATAAAGATAAGAGATGGTATAATGACAGTTTGAATGTAATGACTACAGTCTACTGTGCATCAACTCTTCTTAATAATATCATTTGTAACTCAATACAACTGAATCATCATACGACGACATGTTTTGGATATTATATTAATAGCTTTTGAATTATTTGCTGAAAGGAGCGTCCCGTGAGGCCAACATACAATAGCCACTGGGTGATACAGTAATTAGCAGAGGTGAAGTGAAGCTTGTCTGTAGTTAGCCATGTTCTCTGAGGACAATTCACCTCTGTACAGTTGGCACATGAGGGAGATCACATAGAGGAACTAATGACACTCATTGCAGTAAGTTTACATCATCCCTGGGCTTGTTGTTGTTGTAAGTCAAGATGGATCATTACATAACTTGTATTTTCATCATTGTGAATGGAAATATCCTTTCCCTCTCTGAAACATGAGTCAAGACCAGACTATTGAGAAACTGTTATTATTGCATTATGTATGATATATAACATAACAGGCCGCCTGCCAAATCAGTGCCCTTGTTTCCTTCTGAAGGGACATTACAGGCATAAAAATCTGTTTGATACATTAATTTTCAAGCAGAGTGTCCTGTGAGTTTTCCTAAGTACAACTTGGGGATAAATCCTTAAAACCCTTAACATAAACATTCTATAATTATATCATCAATTAATATTTAATTCATGAATATATGTGAATTACTGGTACTAATCACTTACTTTATAAATGGTTACTGGCTAACTGGAACCAGCAAGTGAACAGCACAAAATTAGTAACAGGTAATAAGTTACTAAGTGCTTGCATATTAGTTAGTTAGAGTAGTGATACACAATACTGAGTAGTTCCCAAGTAGCCCTTCATGATGATGTAGTCTTTTTGTGTTCTTTAAGTGAAGTGGTGCATTATACTGAAGAGTTACAAGCACTGAATCCTTATTTCATCAGTCCCTGCTCATTAGTTACAAAGTCTCCATCTCTAGGTGATGAAGAGAAGGACCAACATTGCCAAGAACAAAGTGCTTAGAGTAACAGCATTAATTTCTGAGTGTTTCACAGAGTTTTTTCTTAAAAGAACTTATAAACACTCTCATATTTTTGCACAACCCTGTAGGAAATTGCTATTACCACACGGCCCAAGGCCACATTTGATTCTTCTGGTTTGACAGTGCTCTTGTCTGTGTCACTGGATCTCTAAATTTGATTAAGGAGAACAATGCACATGTCATGTGTTTTATAACACTGTGTCTACAGCCTTCAGTCCCTCTTAAACAGTTTAAAACAGCAAAGAGTAAAGGAGATCTGTTGAGAAAAAGAAAACAAATTTGAAGTTGAGAGTGTTAAAATTCCTCACTGTTTTCCTGATTAAGAACAAGTCTGCTACTGTAGCGATCACCCAAAATGGGCTTAGAGGAACTTATATGTACCCAGTTAACAAAGATGCTGTAATGCAATCATTTATGAGTCAAGTAAGATCAGTGAGAAAACTCAGCAACCCCCAAATCTGAAGCCATAGCAGGCAAACACAGACATATCTAGCACAGCAGGCACCAACAGTACAGGTACCAGCACAGTGGCCTCAAAAACAGCAGGTTCAAGCGATTTTATGGATTATGGATATGGACATATTATGTGACAAAATTAGGACCATTTAAGACAGAAAAAAGAAAAAAGTAAAAAAGGTGCAAGCTATGAGGACTAAGATGTTTGCAGGGCCAGCACATAATAGATATGGTAAAGATATGTGTATTGCATGTAAACAGTGATTCCACAAGTCCTTGGGGCAGCACTTTATTAAAGATGTTGAAGAAGGGTCTTTCCTCATAACTTGGGAGTAAATTTTCTTTTGAGCTTGAGCTTGCACTTCACTACCTGTACTTTAATTTCACCTAGAGTTAATGCAGAAGTAGGTCTTGACTTTTTTGGAAGGGAATGGCACCATCATGTGGCTTTAAAGTGGAACAACAGGTCAGAAGGCAGAAGACAGAAGGCAGGAAGCAAACTCAAGGAGGTACTGAGAGATGGTGCAAGTGCTAAAAACACAGAAAACATTTATTTTATATCATTTAAAAATGTTGTTAAAATCTATGTGAAGTGTGTGTTAGTTAATAATATACAGTTAAGACATAGTAGTTAAAAACACTGAGTGTTGCAGTAGGGTGAATAAATTACCTTGATATGTTCTCACTCTGAAACACTGATTTACTTATTGTAATGCTAGAGAATATGTGCTTGCCTCTTTGTAAATGTCTTAACTGTTTATAAAAACGTTCAAAAAAGTTAGCGCTGTTTCGGTGTCAAACAAAGAGCCCACAGCTTCGCTGTGGAAATGAGGATGTAGTGTGTTTCATGCAGTTAGCGTGAGTAACTTGAGACTGTGTGTGAGAATTTTTCTAATAATAATAATAATAATAATAATAATAATAATAATAATACAGTTTATTTATCCTAATAGGGGACATTCATTTTAATTGGCTGCCACTGTGTGGCGCCCTTTTCCATAATTTGGTGATGGGGGAAACTGAAGCACCCAGAGTAAACCAACACGGACACAGGGGGAACAAGCAAACTCCACTCAGTATGCATAGTAAACAAACATCAACATTTCTGAGGTTACTACAAACACTCATTCTGCCTCACTTCGGCTAATCCTTGAGGATTCATTCACAAACAGAAAGATCTCACTTCACATCAACTAATAAAGGGAACTCTACTTTACTCCACCTCTTTGCCTCTAGATTCATTAAAAATATATTAATAAACATTAATCTTAATAAAACATATGAAAACATGCACTGAACCTTTAAAAGCGTTGTGTTTGATCATGACATCACATATTTACAGGAGGGGAGGGAGAGGGGGCAGGGCAATGAAAATCAACTTTTAAACTTTAGAAAGCTGCCAGAAAGCTGCCAGAAAGCTGCCAGAGCTCATTCAGTGGTTGTCTTATTTTTCTCATTCTGATCATGGAGACTTTAGAGGGGGCTGAACTCTGCTTTCCATACCTACTTAACAACTCCTGCAGAAAGCCAGCAAAGCATCAGACTGAGACTATTTTCCTTTACATCCTCTTGTCTTGCATCTCTTTGCTGACTGTTTCTCTAAACCTCCTTGTCATCATCTCTATCTCCCACTTTAGGCATGAAGATACATTTATAAATATGATCTGATAAGTATATTTTTTTGTGGATCACTTACCTTTCAAGTAACCTTCTATGGAAAAAAGGATATTATTGTTTAAAGACATTTAATAAAAATGTAAAGTTTTGAGTTTTTAACATTTCATTTGTTTGCATTAAGAACATACAATATTACTAGCAGGCACACTAATAAGACTGATAGTAACCCTACAAAAATCATGAATGTATTGATGAGATGAAGATTCCAATCCAAGCTGACTGGATACACTCTAGCTTCTTTTTCTTCTACAGACACACATACAGTAGAAATACAGAAATGTATTAAACAAAACTGGTACTGTAATGAGCTTCAGAAATGTTACTTACTGCGTGTTCTATACTGTATTAAAGCTGGAATTTTTTATTTATTTGACTTTCAATACAGTCAGAGATGAGATCATTTTCAAATCTTTATTTCAATTGATTATATTCCTTTTTCCCCAGGCAGCTCCACACCCCCACCAACATCCTCCTCCTCTCGCTGGCTGTCTCAGACTTCCTTGTTGGCCTTCTGCCAATGCCCCTTCAAATCATCTTTGTAGATGGCTGTTGGTTTTTGGGGAGCTTCATATGTGGACTCTTTTACTTCATGTCTTTCATTCTCACATCAGCATCAGTAGGAAACATGGTGCTCATATCAGTTGACCGATATGTGGCAATTTGTGACCCCCTGCATTACCTCAACAAAGTCACTCTGAAGAGAGTTAAAACCTGTGTTTGTCTGTGTTGGGCCTGCTCTGTACTCTATAATGGTGTGATCCTGAGTGACTTCTTGAAAAATCCAGATAAATATAATTCTTGCACTGGAGAATGTGTAGTTGTAATCAACTCTGTTACAGGAGCTATAGATGTCTTGTTGACTTTTGTTAGCCCCATTGCTGTAATAATAATTCTGTATACGAGAGTATTTGTGGTGGCTGTGTCCCAGGCTGGAGCCATGAGGTCTCACATGGCGTCTATAACAGTACAAGGTTCAGTGAGAGTTACTGCTAAAACATCTGAGAAAAAAGCAGCTAGAACACTTGGTGTTGTGGTGCTGTTGTTTCTCGTGTGTTTCTGTCCTTATTTTTTTCCATCTTTCGCAGGCCAGGATTTGTCGACTAGTGTGACATTTTCAGTGTTCGGGGTTTGGCTCCTTTATTGTAACTCCTGTCTAAATCCAGTGGTCTATGCTCTTTTCTACCCCTGGTTTAGGAAATCAATTAAACTCATTCTTACATTTCAAATTCTGCAGCCTGACTCCTGTGATTCCAATATATGTAGTCTGTAGTGTCTCTGTTCCAAAACAACCATCAGAAAATTTAGTGCTGGGATAGAAAAAACAACAGTTTGGCAACATTAACAAACTTGTAACTTTTTTTTCTTTCGGTAAGAAGAAAAACAACAAAATAATAAAAATAAGTGACTGTTTTTCATGAAAATAAATACATTGTTTATTTCCATGAGTCATGTAATTCAAAACCTAACGTAAGCTAAAAAAGAAAACATTACTTGTTAAAAATTCCTGAACTTGATCGATTTGTGCATAGCAAAGTATACGAATCACTCTACATAGAAAATGATCAATTGCTTTCTGTTCTGTTCTTCTCTATTCAATAGGTATTGTGTCTCTCTCAGTGAAAGTGATCATGTAGAGGAGATGAACTGATATAACCAATATCTTTTTTTCTTTTCTTTCATCTCATGCAGTTATCATGAAATTACACCTTGTTTGTTTCCATAGAGTGACAAAGTAAATGGCTTCACTATTTAATCAAATGTAATGGCTGTGTGAAAATACAATAAAGCTGTTTGAAACACTTTACTAATGCATCACAAGTTTTTTTGTGTTGCCCACTCAAGAGGGCAGCATTTCACCTCCTTCAACATGCCTGAGCAGACATCTGATCAGAGATCTAACATCATCAAAACATCATCCAAACATAAATACACAATAAACAATGATGCCTAGATCATACGTTTCAGTCCTCAGAATGTAATGATGTGCATCAACAGGAAACCCACAAAGAAGCATCCGGGGTATCTTAAATGATATTTTTTATTTTGTTCTGCCTAGAATAACTGGCTATAATTCTGGAAAAAAGGAGGCCCCATGAATTTGTCTACCTGATTAATCACTAAATAAATGCACCACGTTATGAACACTCTAATTGACACAAATGAAAGCACCTGCAGCCTGTGATGTTCAAAGTTCTTGTTACGTACTGTTAATTGTCTTTCTTCATTAGTATATATGAGGCGGAACATAGAAAGACTGATGCCCAATTTATAATAATAGTGATAATAATTCACAAGCTGTAAAAATCTGTCAATATAAATGGAAGTCATTGTCAGTTTGGATCTTGGACCTCGGTGGCTTCATCTGTCTGATGAAGTGGGATGCAAAATGCACTAACACTGTGCATCTTGCATGACCCTTTCACGAACAGGTGTCACTTAGATGTAACTGCCCCAGATGTGACTCTCAGCTTCAAGTTATCCCGGAACGTCTCCTGGTGGTGGAGCAGTGACAGGGACGTCTCCCCGTCAGCCCCTGCAGCTGATAGGTGTTACCCCTGCAGCTGTTCCTGGGGTTAGTTGTTCTTTCCCCAGGACTTGTGTTTTTTCTTGTCAACCAAAGTCAAAAGCTACCCTTCTCAGCTTCCTCAGTTAGCTCATTGGTTCCTTTCTTTGGGTTTCCTCTGGTCACTCCTGCATCCCTCAAAAGGCGTGTGGCTGACAGCCCAACATAGCCTCGGTATCCAACCTCCACTGGGTAGATAGTGGTCTTCCATCCAGCCTCAGTAGCCAGCTCTGAGTATTTGGCCTTCTTACTTGTGTAGGCAGCCTCAATCCCCTCCTCCGCTGGTATTGTGAGCTCAATGAGGAGCACGAATTTTGCCTTGGTGGACCACTCCACCATGTCAGGGTGGAGGGAAATAACAGTGATCCTGAGCAGGAAATGGAGATGCCTGTCGAGGTCGACTCTCATGTCCCACACCTGGTCAGGGGAAAACGGCCTAGGGTTTTCTCTTGGCCTGATGTTTCTTCTGCCCCCACCTTCCGTGACAAAGCTGATGTGGTTGTGGATCTCTGCAGGTGGTAACCCTTTGCTGCCCAGTCGACGTCCCTCCAGCACCTAGGCTAGCTTTCTCAGGACTAGTTAGTGGCACCATCTGTAGCATCCCCTGGGAGAGCACGATCTTGCAGCCCGACAAGATGTGCTGGAGGCTTGCATTAGGGGTGTTGCAGAGTGTGCAGCATTCCTTGCTCCTGAGTCACTGGTGAAGGTTCCGAGGACAGGGAAGTGTGTCATATGTTGAGCGGATGAGGAAGCTGAGTCTTGCCCGTGGGATCTTCCACCAGTCTGCACAACTGATGTTTCTGTTGACAACTCCCTCCCAAATTGTCCAACTTCCTTGTCAGCCCTGTGTCACAGCCTTGATCTTGTAGTGCTCTTCCTCCATCCTTGTCACCTCCACCACCACCATCTCTTTCCTCTCTTTGCAGTTGGCCTTTGACCAGAACTGTGGTGCTTCTCCCCACCCTAGCCCTGCTCTTCCTGCCTGGACTCTGCCGACAATCTCTTGATGTTGCAGGCGACTGATGGCTTGGTCAACGTCAGTTTGGGCATTCCACTTCAGGCTGTTTGAACCAGTTTGGTCAGCGGACTCTCTCAACTCGAGAATGAGTCTGGTCTTTTCCTGCCTGTAGCCCCAACTGATGGATTGGAGCAGCAGCTGGAGGGTGTTCCTTCCGAAGAGGCCAGTTTCAGAGAAGCAACGTGGCAGTCCCAACCACTTTCGGATGAATGAGTTGGTCTTATAGAGCTTGTAGGGAATTCTCTTGGTGCCTGGTGCTGATGAGGACCTTGCCTTCTTCACGACTTGCCTGACTTCACTGAGCTTGGGGGCATGATGTTGAACACAGCAGTTGGAAGTGCAGGATGAGGCACATACCGTGTATCTAGTGGGGCGTTCCTTACCTGTACTGCACTTTGACGTGCTGTTCCAGTTGCACCCTGGTGGCTTTGAGCTTCCCATTCTTCTTCTCCTCCAGCAGCTGTCTGGCATGCTGAGAGGGGTCTTTGAAGAAGCTTGCTTGCTCTTTTTGTTTCCGTTTGCTGCGCATGCTGATACATTCAGCTCTGCAAAGCCTAGACAATCTTTATCTGACCTCCTCCCACAAGGCTTTCAGACCCTCTTTCTCTGCCAGCATTGCCTTCCTCCAACTCTGACAGAGTTGTGGGCGCCTTTCCACAAGTTGGTCAATCTCCTTTTCCCTCCTTCCCTTCTCCCTTTGGGCAGTCCTCCGATTGAAGGTCACTTAGCTAAACCTGTCCTTGCAGGCCTGGTATAGGATGTTCCAAACTGGTCGAGCCTGGATTCCATCCCTCCTCACAAAGATCCCTTCAGTTGCTTGACCAGGTCCAGTGTTCACCATGCCTCTGCCTCGCTTGACCTTGGCCATTTGAGCTTGCTCCTTCTGGTTGTTTTTTTGGTCTCTGCTTTTGGCTCTGTCCTGTGTGAGTTGGTGGCGACTGGGTCTTGGTGTTATCTGGGGGCTCTTCCTCCACCAGCGGGCCTTCTTCCTCTGTGACATCTTTGCCTTCTGCAATGCTGGTTCCATCAGCTCTGTGGTTTTCAACCTGGCTTTCAGTCCCTCTTGTCTTAACTGCTGAGGCAGTGCAAGGTTGTTGATGGCTCTTCTGACCACACTTTTGCTTCCCCTGGTGGATTCACAACCCCTTGAACGTGGTAACCTTTTCCCATCCAAATCCACACTTCCAGAGGATCTTTTCTTCATTTCCTGGATTTAAAAGGGTGGGTGGGCTACCAAGGCTCTTCAGAGCCCTGAGTCTTCCTTCCTCGCACCATGGATGTAGGTGAAGTGTCAGTCTCTTCACTTTGTACCTGCGAAGCAGCTGATTTGTAAATCCAAACAGGTTTGCACTGAGGACAGCTTTGCTTTATTTTGTGTCATCAGTCATTTAAGTATTTTTACTTTTGTTATTTCGTAAGTTGAGTGTCAAATGTCTTAGAGTATTTGTAAATGTACCCTTGTTCCTTGTGTTTCCTTTTTTTATCTGGTAACCTCTGCTCTGTGTCTTGTTCACCTGTGTCCTGTCAAGTTTCCTTCCTTTTGTGATTACCTGCCCTGCTCTGATGTGTTTCACCAATGTTGATTGCCTCACCTGTGTCTTATCCTAGTGTGCATATAGTCTCTGTTTCCCCTTTGTCCTTTTCAGATCGTCTGTTGTCTTTCCCTTGTGCTTTTGTCATCCCTTGGTCCAATCGTTGTTCCTATACCTCTTGTGTCTTCTTGGTCTGTATTATTTGTTTTTTTTTTTTGTTATTTTTGATTTTCTGTTTAAGTAAACTTAAGTGTGCTAGTTACCAGTTTCTGCCTCAGGACTTTGAGTCATCTCCTGTCCCAAACCCTTACAGGGACACCTGCTTGACACGTGGGAAAAAGAAATGCCCCAGTTGCAGACCCAAAGTCTGATCCCCATCCTCAATGCTGCCATGCTCTTAAGAGTGCCCACTTCAAGTCTCCACTGCCCAGTACCCCCGTCTTTCTTCTATTTAACACTCCAGCAGACTTCCTCTGCTCTTGAGACATCAGGGGTCTCAGCTTACTCCATTCCTCTTCTGGCACCAGGGGTCACAGCTCGTGCCCTTGGTCTTCCATTGTTAGTAAACCTGGCTGAGACCAATCCATTTTGGTGTCCATGGTCCTTGCTGGTGTTGATCCTGTTCCTGCTTCAGTGATGGGGGTCCCAGATGTGCCGTCTGGTTCTACATAAGGGCCTCCAGTTACCGTCCCGTCTGTTCCTAAGTTGACAATCCATGAGACCAGTGCCCCAGTGTCCCAATCAGTGACCCGGCTGAAAGTTGTTCCTGCAACTCTGTCTGATGACAGATCAACACCTGCTCCTGATTCCTTATCA
Source organism: Acanthurus tennentii (assembly GCA_029783805.1). Classification (NCBI taxonomy): domain Eukaryota; kingdom Metazoa; phylum Chordata; class Actinopteri; order Acanthuriformes; family Acanthuridae; genus Acanthurus; species Acanthurus tennentii. Next base: position 13,455 of record JAPZDZ010094193.1, read on the forward strand.
GCTGCTTGGCTGACACCCGTTTCTGCTCTGCAGTGGTCCCCTGGATCAGGATTGTTCCTAAATGTGCTTCACCAGTCAACAGAGACTGCTTAAGACCTGGCCAGACTGCAGCAGTCAACTGAGCCAGCTTTTTCAGTGACTGCAAAATTTCCAGAAGCCTGTTTCCCAAGAAACTGTGCTGCTGCAGCCTCCAGTTAATGAGCAGTAGCAGTGTCCAGTTCTGCAGTAGCAGCAGCAGCCTGCAGTCCCTCTTCAGCAGCAGCAGGCTCCAGTTCTTCTTCAGCAGCAGCAGTAACAGCAACAGCCTCCTCATTTTTGTAAACCCCAACAATCAAGCTTTCTTTGCCATTTAGCCAGTTGGAGGCCGGTGAGCTTCTTCCTTGAAATGCTCTAAAAATTTGCGAGCACAAACCTTTCTTCCTCTACCTTTATTAAAGTTAATAATTGAGATTTTATCAAAAACATAACATTGAACCTTCATTTTAATAAAGGCATTGAACCTTTGAATGTTCTGTGTTTGATCATGACATCACACTCTTTTAGGAGGGCTGGGAAAGGGGGCAGGGCAATGAAAATCAACTTTTAAACTTCAGAAAGCTGCCAGAGCTCATTCGGTTGTTGTCTTATTTCTCTCATTCTGATCATGGAGACTCTAGAGGGGGCTGAACTCTGCTTTCCACGCCTACTTAACACCTCCTGCAGAAAGCCAACAAAGCATCAGGCTGAGACTATTTCCCTTTACATCCTCTTGTCTTGCATCTCTTTGCTGACTGTTTCACTGAACCTGCTTATCATCATCTCTATCTCCCACTTTAGGTATGAAGATACACTTATAAATATGATCTGATAAGTGTATTATTTTTGTGGATCACTTACCTTTCAAGTAATTGTCTATGGAAAAAAAGGATATTATTGCATGGAGACATTAAATAAATATGTAAAGTTTTTTAATTTTTTTAGCAGTTCATTTGTTTGCATTAAGAACATACAGTATTACTTGCATGCTTACTAATAAGACTGATATTAACTCTGCAACCATCATTGATGAGCTGAAAGTTCAAATCCAAGCCGACTGGATACACTCTAGCTTCCTTTTCTTATACAGACGCACATACAGTAGAAATACAGAAAAGTATTTAAAAAAACAGGTACTGTAATGGGCTGCTGAAATGTTACTGACTGTGTGTTCTCTATTGCAACAAAGCTAAATTTTTTAATTAATTGTTTTTGATTTTCCATACAGTCAGAGATGAGAATATTTAAATATCTTCATTTTAATTAATGATATTCCTCTTTCCCCAGGCAGCTCCACACCCCCACCAACATCCTCCTCCTCTCACTGGCTGTCTCAGACTTTCTTGTTGGCCTTCTGCCAATGCCCCTTCAAATCATCTTTGTAGAGGGCTGTTGGTTTTTGGGGAGCTTCGTATGTGGACTCTTTTACTTTATGTCTTTCATTCTCACATCAGCATCAGTAGGAAACATGGTGCTCATATCAGTTGATCGACATGTGGCAATTTGTGACCCCCTGCATTACCTCACCAAAGTCACTCTGAGGAGAGTTAAAACTTGTGTTTGTCTGTGTTGGGCCTGTTCCGTGCTCTGTAATGGTGTGATCCTGAGTGACTTCTTGAAAAATCCAGATAAATATAACTCCTGCACTGGAGAGTGTGTAGTTGTATTCAACTCTGTAACAGGAACTATCGATGTCTTGTTGACTTTTGTTAGCCCCATTGTTGTAATAATAATCCTGTATACGAGAGTATTTGTGGTGGCTGTGTCCCAGGCTGGAGCCATGAGGTCTCACATGGCATCTGTTACAAAACAAGGTTCAGTGAGAGTTACTGCTAAAAAGTCTGAGAAAAAAGCAGCTAGAACACTTGGTGTTGTGGTGCTGCTGTTTCTCATATGTTTCTGTCCTTATTTTTATCAGTCTTTCGCAGGCCAGGATATGTCAAGTGGCGTGACACTTTCGGTTATCGGGGTTTGGCTCCTTTATTGTAACTCCTGTCTAAATCCAGTGGTCTATGCTCTTTTCTACCCCTGGTTTAGGAAATCAATTAAACTCATTCTTACATTTCAGATTCTGCAGCCTGACTCCTGTGATTCCAATGTATGTAGTTTGTAGCAACAAAATAAATTATTTCTATGAGTCATGTAATTCAAAACCTAACATCAGCTATAAAAGAAAACATTACTTTTTGCTAAAAACTTCCTTAACTTGTATGTTTATTATAATTATTAATGCACAGGTTATATGTATTTACCTACATAGAAAATGATCAATTGTTTTCTGTTTCTGTTTCTGTTCTTCTCTATTAAATAGGGTTGAGTCGTCCTCAGTCAAACTAATCATGTAAAGGAAATAAATAATATAACCAATATTTTTTATTTTATTTATCTTTACCTTCATGCAAATTACCATTAATTACCATTTGTTTTTGTTTTTTTAAATAGGCAAGTGGCTTCACTATTTAATCCAATGTAATGACTGTTTGAAAATTCAATAAAGCTGACATTGCAATACTCCAGCCTGAGTTGGTGATGTATGAGGTGGAGTGCTGTTAAGAATTATAAAATGGGATTCACCACAGTAACATGGAGCAGAAACAGAAGCAGGACATCGGGGTGCAGAGTAACTGAGTCAGAGAGAGCATTTACTCTCTTATAGATGATTGTACCATCAAATTTAACTTCAAGATCTTGATTTAAGATTAAATACATTTTAAAAAATTACTTTTAAGGCAAATTAAACTCTCATATCTCTGCCTCTCCTCCCATCTGGGAACTGAGATATTAGTATTGTCCAGGATCGATGAGACTGGCCTCGAGAGAAGTGTGCGACCCTCATACAGGGTTCCCTCAGAGGGAAGGTCCTGGAGGCTCATGTTGCTCCAGTTGCAGTTCCATTGCTCTTTTTAGAGTTAAAGTTTTGAGGACAGATGCACTTCAGCATCACACTTTACAACCTGCCCATCCAGAGCTTCTCCTTCAGGTCCATGCTTGCTAAAACACTTCAGAACTGCCAAAAAGGGTGGGGGGAGTGTGTGTGTGTCAGATTGACTGACCACGTACTGTTGTTGCTCCACTGAGCTTTTGCACTACCATTTAATGCAATTACCTAAATAAAAAATTCAGGTGGAGTTACTACAAAAAACAAAAAAAAATGCACTCATTATTGCAATCTGAACTTATTCTCTGTAACTAAAATATATTTTCAACATAAAATACAATATTTACATCAATGACCTTCTTTTCTTCCATTTCTGTTTGTTCATTGTCTCTCAGGATTTTTTTTTCTGGCTTTCTCGTCATCATGTGGCAAAATTGGTGACTCATTTTAAAACATTTTTGCAAAGTAAAAAGTAAATTAACAAGGGGGTGTTTTTGTACACAGTCACTTTGCACATTGTGTCAATTGAGGGCCAGCAGTGAAACTGTGCTTAAATTGACTGTTTCGCAATAAGTTTTTTCATTTATCTTTAAGATTAGATGGTATTTCAGTTTAACAGCAATCAGACAACTAGGAACATTAATTCAGTTATATTCATCTCCTTACTCATTTATTTCTTTAAAGATCACAAATACTGCACAATCCTCTTCTGCACAATTATTTTAGTGTTAGTTATGCCCATGGTTTACTCCTTTTAACACTAACATTAGTCAATTTATAAAACACTCTTTCAGAGATTAAGATTTCATTAGATATTCCCAATAATCTCACTACATAACAATCTTCTATTTTAGGTGACTTCATATGGTTATTATTTGCACTGATTGTGTTTCTATAAAAATGTTAGTTTTCCAAATTTCTAATTTGTTGTTTGGGTCCTGCACCCACCATTTGCTTAATTTGTTTTTTTTTTAATATAATTTCAATCAGCAGACATTGAGAAACTTTCCTCTGCCCCCTGTGTTTCTTTTCATTGATCAGTGTACTTGCTTTCTGGTAGCTACTAACATTGAGTATGTTTCTGCAGTTGCCATTGTTGGTAATTGTAAGTAGATGTTAGGTTCACAAAAACTGTTAAAGGCTGATGTGTCAATAAAATAAGAAAAATACATCCATCCATATCCATATAACTTTCATACAACTTCTTAGAGTTTTGAAAAATATAGTTCTGTTCTGTTGCACTTAAGAAAATAAAACATAAGCCAGATTTGTTCTTCGTTTTCATACAGATGTAGAGGTCTACTAAAAATTATAATAAAAAATGTCTATTCAGAAGAAATTGGACAAATGACATATGTATTTTATTTCAATAAGAGTGGTTTCTGAAAAAAAGCGTGCATTCATTGTTATTTGTGGTTTTCTGTGAGTTTTTATTTACGGTAAAATTAGGCTACGTTCACACTGCAGGCTAATGTGACCCAAATCCGATTTTTTCGCCCCTATGCGACCTGTATCTGATCTTTTCATGACAGTGTGAACGACACAGATCC
>JAPZDZ010094281.1:0-17883 GCA_029783805.1 Acanthurus tennentii
TAAGCTGCCTTGCCTCCTTGCTGTCTTACTAACTTTCTCTCCCTCTTGCACAAACCTGATTGCAACTCTCTTTATTTCAGACCCTCCAACGTTTGCCTGCCTCCGTAGTTCTTCAATTCCTGCAGCTAAGTTTTTTAAGACTTGGTTATGTCCCATGAATACCGGCCTTGCGACAGACTAACCTTACAGCCTGACAAAATGTGCTTTAAAGTTGCAGTACCTGTACACAATGAACATAGCGGGTCTCCATTTACCCAGAGTTTTAGGTTCTGGGGAGTTGGCAATACATCATATGTTCCCCTATCAGAAACCTAATACTACTTTCCTCCATACCACACAGCTCTTTCCAGCTAAGCTTTTTCTTGTCTACACCTTCCCAATTCAACCGCTGTCCCTGCTTAGCCTGGGCCACTGCCTTTGCACCTCTCAATATTTCCTCCTGTCTACGAACCTGCTCCACAACTGGCTTTCTCTTCTCTTGGGGACCTGCTCTACTCCAAACCGGTTTGCCTGGGCCAAGCTCCAAGGTTACGTTTTTTTTTGCTCGTGCACTGCACCAGATGTTAAAGGAAATCATTTCGGGAGAGAGCCCAGCTGATGTAGCTTATATATATATATGATTTAAGTAGATTTAGACCACAAGCAACCTCATTTCCAAATATTTTCCTAAAAAACGTCACAACCTGAACACTGAGTACGTAAAATTAATATGGGTGCCCCGGACATATTTGCTAAACAAACTGACTGTAGATCAGATAAATAGACCTTGCAGTTTTATCTTTGTTTTGTTAATTACAAATGCTTGAATTTAAACCATTTCAACCCATAAATGTGCAGGTATTTTACATGTCCTTTTCATCTTAAGGTCCCCGGTCACTTTTAATATAACTGAAGTCTTATTAGGTAGCACAGACTGGCTAACAATACCTTTCAAAATTCACAGTAGAATTTTGAAAGCAGGAAGTTGGTGAGTGCCATGGCTGAAGGTGTCATGATTTTTAGCTTGTCAGTTTATTTGTTTGTCCCTTTCTGGGACACAATAACTCAGGGGATGCTTAACGAAATGTCTTCAAATTTAGCCCAAACATCCACTTCAACTCAAGCATGACCTGATTAGAATTTGGTTGTCAGGGGTCAAGAGGTTACTGTGACTTTTGTAAACACATTTCTGGCCACAACCAGGATCACAGACTAATAATGATGTACTGACCAAAATTTCTAAAAGGATAAAATGATGAAGTGATAATATTCTATATCTTAATGTTCAAAGTTTATTTTATTGTGAATAATAATAATCTTCAAAAAACACTTTTCTTGCTCTTCTTAATGCCATTACTCAAGAGAAGAAAGAGAAACTGTGACCATATTCACATTTAGAATTTGATTGGATTGGACTGAGTGGATTGGTGACACTAATCTTTGGTGCACAACTTAAGACTGCGATGTTTTTTAGATCCACTTAGCAACCAAGTTGAGGGTGTGTGCCAGGCTTTCACGTTTTAGAATTTGTTGCTTTTTTGCAGCAACAATCAAAGTCCAGGCCACTCTGCATGGAAGTGATCTGTGCTTCATGCAGATTTCAACCCACTTTACCCAAATCAGTCACTAATTGTGCCAACAAAGAAAAAAAAATACTTTAATGTAGACTTGTTTGCTGGTCAGACTAATTAGATAAAATTTTAGCTAGCAAAAACATTTGATTCCTTCCCAGGGAACTTTTCATTTAGAGTGCAACAATTTCACTCAACTCTAACTGGTGAACTACTGAAAGGACAAATAAAATGCCCCTCTTCTTTTTTTTTTTTTCCATAAACATTTTATTATGGGAATTTTTTTTTTCCAAAGTGATACAATTTTCAATTATACTCATACTTACGAAACAGTTCAGTATCACATGTTTTGTACAAATATAGAAAACAAGTATAGAAAGAAAAACAATAACCCTAGAATAACACATAAAAGAGGGCCTTTCAAAAACTTAGCTTCTCTTTGGAATTTAGGAGGTACTCATCTCTAGAAATAGTACATGGCTGCAAGGGCTTCAAAAGATAGTCAAATCATCAGAAACATCAAAGTCCTTTATAAAGTCAATAAAGGGCCCCCAAATCCTTTCGAATTCTTGTTGCCTTGACTTATGTATATATGTTATTCTTTCCAAAGGTAAGCTAGACACCATCTGTTTTAACCATTGGGAGATGCCAGGTCCATTCGTATTTTTCAAATTTAAAGCTATACATCTTTTTGCTAACAATGAGCTGAAATCAATAAAAGTACTTTCTGCTTTACTAAAGTTGTGTTTATCCGGGTACAAAGCCATCATAAATAATTTGGAATCCAACATAATCTGTTTTAAAATGATCTTTTCAATTAAATTTTTTAACTTTTACCCAAAAAGTTTTTATTTGACTGCATTCCCACATATAGTGTATTAACGTACCTTTTAAGCCACATTTGATACATATGTCTGGTATGTTCCTATTGTACTTATTTAATTTCACAGGTGTTGTATATATACGCATTAACCATTTGAATTGTAATATCCTTAAGCGACTGCTAATTGACATTTTATGGACTTTACTGCATGCTGTTTCCCAATCCTGTTCACTGACATTAGCAGATAGGTCTTCGTTCCAATAAATTAATTTCTTTGTTGAATTTTCTGATGCGTTACATAACAACAAATTGTAAAAATCTGAAACAATGCCCTTTCTCAAAGCATTCTTTACAAACAGTTTTTCCAGTTGTGTATGGGGAACTTTGCTAAGACCACCTTGACTGGTACTGACAAAACTTCTCAACTGTAAATATTTGAAGAAGTGTTTTTTGTCCAAATTAAACCTCACTTGTAGTTCTCCAAAAGACATAAAAAACATCTGACTGTGGAGGGTAAAGATTAAAAATCATTTTCAGTCCTCTTGATGCCCATATTTTAAATGTATCATCTGTCCTCCCAGGTTTAAACGACTGATTGCCCCAAACTGGGCTAAACTGCGATAAGAAGTTTGATTCATTTAGGTATTTTCTGACATCATTCCAGACCCCTATCATGTGTTTCAGAATCGGATTCCTAACATGTTTAAGCAATTTTTTAGTTGTGTCAGAATATAGAAATGAGGGAAAAGGTAATTTTAAATTATGTGACTCCATCTCTACCCAATGTGGATTAACTTTTTCTGAGAAATAAAATGTCAGCGAACGAAGTTGTGCAGCCCAGCAATACCATAGAAAATTAGGGCATTTTAACCCCCCTCGATCAAATGGCAAATAAAGGAGGGAGAGTTTTGGTTTACCATTGTTACAACTTTTTTTATCCATTTAAACAAATCAGAAGGAGGAGGCAAAGGAATATTTTGGAATAGATACAGCAGCTTTGGTAGTACAGTCATTTTGAGAACATTAACTCTTCCCATCAGCCATATAGGCAACTTCATCCACCTGTCAATTGAGTTATTAATTTCCTCTTTTATTTTTTCGTAATTAATTTTAACAGTCTGCTCTATATTTGGCTCTATCTGTATTCCTAAATATTCAAATTGTTCTGCTTCTTTAAAATTTAAATGTGTTATTTGTGGAGCAGGATTTGCTCGTTCTTTGGAGTTTAACAGTAAAATGGAGGATTTAGTATGGTTCACTTTATAACCTGAGATATTTCCAAATAACTGAATTACTTCCAACACTGCCGGGATTGAAGAGCTAAGCCTTGACAAAAACAAGATCACATTATCAGCAAACAAAGAAATCTTATGTTCAGTGGGGCCTATAGTAATTCCACAGATTTGAGAATGTGCACGGATAGCTAGCGCAAATGGTTCGATTGCTAAAGAAAAGAGCAGGCGAGAGAGAGGGCATCCCTGTCGACAACCTCGCTTGATTTCTATTGGCTTGGAAAAAATTTTATTTGTTAAAATTTCTGCGGTAGGCTTACTATAAAGTATCTTAACCCATTTTATGAAATTGTTTCCCAACCCAAATTTCTCAAGAACCTTAAAAAGGTACGACCCTTCAACCCTATCGAAGGCCTTTTCAGCGTCTAGCGATAGTAGGGCCGTATCCCTTTCCTCTTTTTTATAATAAAGGACATTTAATACCCGTCTTACATTATGAAAGCCTTGTCTCCCATTTACAAAGCCATTCTGATCTTTATTTATTATATCAGGAAGTATTTTTTGAATCCGCTTTGCTAATAATTTACAAACAATTTTAAGGTCAAAATTGAGAAGACTGATAGGTCTCATATTCTCGCACTTGCTAGCAGGTTTACCTGGCTTTGGAAGGAGAATGATTAATGCTTGATTTAAGGTTTTGGGAAGTGCCTCCTTTTCAAAAGTTTCTTTAAACATGTCTAACAGTGGCATTAATAATTTATCCTTATATTTTTTGTAAATATCTATTGGAATACCGTCCAATCCCGCTTGTTTACCTGATTTCATTCCATCAATGGCTTGTGCAATTTCCTGTTTACTTATTTCTAAATCTAAGTCTTCTTTGACATCATTCGCAATAACTGGGATATTTAGCCTGTTTAACACAGCATTAATGTCCTGTAAGCTACAATTCTTTTCAGCTTCATATAGTTTCTGATAGTAATCCCTAAAGGCATCATTGATATCTTTTGGGTTTACTATTGTTTGGCCTTTGTCAACAATTGACATTATTGATATTTTAGTTTCTAGCTGTTTAATTTGCCATGCTAATAATTTTCCTGCTTTGTCGCCTTGTTCATAAAACGTCTGTTTCAGCCTTAAAAGACTGGATGCTGCTTTGAAGCTTGATTGTTTCTCATATTCCGCCCTCAAAAGCAGTAATTCTTTTTCAGTTTCAGGATCACTTTTTTCATAGACTTTCTTTTGAGTGTATTTTATTTTATTTTCCAAGTGTATTTTATCCTGCCTTGCTTTTTTAGATTTATAACCTATATAACTAATAATATGCCCTCTGAGAAATGCTTTAAAGGCATCCCATTTTGTACATGCTGATGTTTGGTTAGTATTTATTTGAAAAAACTCATCTATTTGTTTCCCTATATAATTGACAAACTCCTCATCCTGCAACCATTTATGTTGGAAACGCCATCTAGGAGGATCAGTACATATAGTTTCATCCCTATATACTAAACAACACGGGGCATGATCTCAAATTACAATATTATCATATAGACAATTTTTTACCTTAATAAATCAGAAGAGATTAAGAAATAATCAATCCGTGAATATGTCTGGAAAGTTGCAGAGTAGCAAGAGTACACTTTGGTTTGTTGGTGTAATTCTCTCCAAATGTCAAGCACTTTTAAATCTTTCATGAATCTTTTTATGGTTAATCTGCTGTTGCTATGAGATTGGTCTGTACCTGTGGACCTATCCCAACTCGGAACAAGCGTACAGTTAAAGTCTCCAGCAATTATATATTGACCCGACAGTGTTGCTAGCAGAAGAAACAGGTCCTCATAGAACCCTGGGTCATCTGAGTTAGGACCATACACATTTACCAAATTTAAATCTTCTAAAAACATAGATCCTTGAATTGTCAGATATCTGCCCCTCTTGTCTTTAATAACATTATGTACATTAAATGGAACTGATTCATGTATTAGAATCATCGACGGCAAGGTCTGGATAAAACCAGGTCCACTGTTCCTCGTAGCGAATGTCCCCTTTAGCCTTCGCTGCGTTTAAGATAGCCACCTTATCCCTGTAGTTGAGAAATCTCATTATCAGTGTACGGGGCTTCACGTTGCCTTCCCTCCGTGGGCCAATTCGATGTGCCATTTCAATGAGCACCAGGTTCTGTAGAGTGATACCCAGGACCTCTGGTAGCCACTTTTCCAAAAATTTACACGGGTCTCTTCCCTCTGTTGATTCAGCCAAATTAATAAGCCGGACATTGTTTCGTCTTAAACGTGTCTCCAAGTCCATTACTTTGTCCTCCAAAATTTTCTGCTTCGACTCAAATGTGCGAACTTTAGCCTGCAAGATTTCAACTTCGTCTTCACCCGCTCGGTACAGTCTTTAATGTCCTCCCGAATGTTGTCCAAATCACTTTTGATGGCAGTGACTATGGATAGTATTTCATCCACTTTGCTGCTCTGGGATCTTTCCTCACCCATTTCCACCGTCGTTGCTGCGGGAGGGCCGCTATCGCTAGCGTTAGCTTTCTGGGACTCACTTTGTCTTTCAGCTTTGGCTGTTTTATTTTCTCGGTGGCCTCTTGAATGGCTTTAGCTACTTTAGGAGGCATTATTTCATCCCCACTGACAATGCAAACAATATTTTTGCGGTATAGAATATAAATTTGTAGAAAAAAAATAGCACAAACAGCAGAGGGGTCAAAAACACGTCTTGTTACATGGCCACCTTAACAGGAACCCCTGCCCCTCTTCTTTTAAACAAAAAGAAACATTTTGACATTTACCTTAACTTTACCAAACTGAGATATGGATTCAGTATAGCTTAATTTAATGGCAGTGTGTCCAGGGTGCAGCACTCAGTGGGGCACCTGCAGCATGATTTCTTAGTTCCTTTTAAAAGTCCTTTGTGGGTTCATTGCTTGCATTGTGTGCAGTAGCAAAGGCTGACTTAAAACAGCAATAATAATGATAAAGATAATGATATTTCATGTTTCTATAACCAGATACTTCCATATGCTTATATGTATTGTGTATGCACATTACATACACAATACATATAAGCAGATATAATTTTTTATTATTCTTTATTCTTTATTATTATTGTAATTGAATCTCTTGCATGTATCAGTAAGCACTTCAACTTGATTGCTATCACACACAGCTTTTTAATAGGTCTTCCGTTCATGATGGGGATGAGAAAGTTTTGCTCAACATTGAAGCAGTGGTGACCAACACCTTAACAGATCTCTACTCTTAAGGTTGACTGTTGCCTCTAAGAAGAGAGTGACCTGGAGTGGGTGAGGGGCATGAATGTCAGTCAGACATTTAGTGAACATCACTGCCAGCTTTTTAATGTCTGCAGTGTGGGAGATGGTCATTCTTCCAGCTAACGACAGTCGTTTGGTAATCTCACACAGGTATTCAGGTTGCTCACTTCACATAGCCATATAGTAAGACCTAGAGGGGCATGATTGGGAGGAACAGCCCCCATGATCCGTCGATGATCAACTTCGTAGTCATGTTGTCGGACTTGCAGTCGCATGTCTTGTACACTCGGGTGAAGAGAGGGAAGGAGCCGTCAACCGATCACCACCTCGTGGTGAGTTGGCTCCGATGGAGGATGCCGGTCACCTGGCAGACCCAAACGTATTGTGAGGGTCTGCTGGTAACGTCTGGCAGAGTCTCCAGTCAGAAAGAGCTTCAACTCCCACCTCCGGGAGAGCTTCGACCGTGTTCCGGTGGAGGCAGGGGACATTGAGTCTGAGTGGGCCATGTTCCGTGCCTCCGTTGTTGAGCCAGCAATCGGTGCTGCGGCTGTAAGGTGGTCAGTGCCTGTTGTGGCAGCAATACCCAAACCAGTTGGTGGACACACCAGCGGTGAGGGATGCCGTCGAGCTGAGTCCTATCAGGCCTTTATGGACTGTGGGACTCCTGAGGCAGCAGACAGGTACCCACAGGCCAAGTGGAGTGCAGCTGCCAGCAAAAACATGGACACGGGAGGAGTTTGGTGAGGCCATGGAAAATGACTTCCGGACGGCTTCGAAGAGATTCTGGACTCAGGAGGTCTCAGGAGGGGGAAGCAGTGCACTGTAAACACTGTGTTTTGTGGGGATGGTGCGCTGCTGACCTCAACTCGGGACGTTGTGGTTCTGTGGAAGGAATACTTCGAAGATCTCCTTAATCCCACTGACACGCCTTCCTGTGAGGAAGCAAGGCCTGGGGACATGGGGGTGGGCTCTCCCATCTCTGGGGTTGAGGTTGCCGAGGTGGTCAAAAATCTCCTCAGTGGCAGGGACCCAGGAGTGGATGGGATCCGCACGGAGTTGCTCAAGGCCCTCGATATCGTGGGGCTGTCGTGGTTGACATACTTTTAAAGAAGGGGGACCGGAGGGTGTGTTCCAACTACAGGGGGATCACACTCCTCAGCCTCCCTGGTAAGGTCTATTCAGGTGTACTGGAGAGGAGGGTCTGCCAGATGGTGGAACCTCGGATTCAGGAGGAGCAATGTGGTTTTCGTCCTGGTCGTGGAACTGTGGACCAGCTCTACATCCTCAGCAGGGTCCTCAAGGGTGCATGGGAGTTTTGCCCAACCAGTCCACATGTGTTTTTTGGACTTGGAGAAGGCGTTCGACCGTGTCCCTCGGGGAGTCCTGTGAGAGGTTCTCTGGGAGTATGGGGTGTCTGACCCCCTGATACGGGCCGTCCGCTCCCTGTACGACCGGTGCCAGAGCTTGGTCCGCATTGCCAGCAGTAAGTCGGACTCATTTCCAGTGAGGGTTGGACTCTGCCATGGCTGCCCTTTGTCACCGATTGTGTTCATAATTTTTTATGGTCCTGTTGGCTTCATCAGGCTGTGACCTTCAACTCTCGCTGGATCAGTTCGCAGCCAAGTGTAAAGCGGCCGGGATGAGAATCAGCACCTCCAAATCTGAGTCCATGGTTCTCAGCCAGAAAAGGGTGGAGTGCCCTCTTCGGGTCGGGATGAGATCCTGCCTCAAGTGGAGGAGTCCAAGTACCTCTAAGTCTTCTTCACGAGTGAGGGAAGGATGGAGCAGGAGACTGACAGGCGGATCGGTACAGCGTCTGCAGTAATGCGGACTCTGCACAGATCCATCATGGTGAAGAGGGAGCTGAGCCGAAAGGCAAAGCTCTCTGTTTGTTGGTCGATCTTCGTTTTTACCCTCACCTATGGTCATGAGCTATGGGTAGTGACAGAAAGAACAAGATCATTGGTACAAGCGGTCAAAATGAGCTTCCTCTGTAGGGTGGCTGGGCTCTTCCTTAGAGATAAGGTAAGAAGCTCGGTCATGCAGGAGGAGCTCGGAGTAGAGCTGCTGCTCCTCCGTGTTGAGAAGAGCCAGATGAGGTGGCTCGGGCATCTAATTAGGATGCCTCCCTGGTGAGGTGTTCAGGGCACGTCCCGACAGTAGGAGACCCCAGGACAGACCCAGGACACGCTGGAGGGACTGCATCTCTTGGCTGGCCTGGGAACATCTTGGGATCCCCTGGAAAGAGCTGGACGAAGTAGCTGGGATGAGGGAAGTCTGGGCTTCCCTGCTTAGGCTGTGGCCCCCATGACCCGACCCCAGATAAGCGGTAGAAAATGGATGGATGGATGGATATTTTCAAAGCTGGTATTGTGTCTACTAATTTTTTATTTTACTATTACTTAACACAATTACTTTAAAATGAGCATTTTGCTTCTTTAAACCTCAAAGAAAAGCGCAGTGGATAAAATTAAACTTGCTACATAGGCTAACCCTAGCTGTCTTGTCATCTCCTCATCCACCTGCAAATGTTTAAGATTAGCAGTATCATTATGTGACATTACAATCCTGACCTTAATCATTTGAACACTGACTTGTTTTTTTAAAGATCATTTCCACTACAAATGTGTGTTCTAAGCCATTTCACACTAAAGAATTTTTTCCAATACTGCACAAAGCTAGTTGAGTCAACATGGCTGCACTGAGATAAGCGTTGTAAAGGTATGTTGGCGGTGCAATTTTGGTATTATTTTCAATGTAAGTTAAAGCTGAAAACAGCACTGAGGCCCCCATACCCCACTGCCCGTCGGGAGGGGCACTGGGTTTGTCACTGTTGCATGATAGCTTCATTTCCGCACATACAAAATATGTATGATGTTGTTCTGCAATATGGAAAAAAAATTCTTTTGTATGTTTGAAATTATTTGAGGAAAGATTTTAAGGTAAACTCAAGCTTTAATGTGTTACAAATGTTTTGTTTTATGTTTTTGTGAGTTTAATTTAATATTATTTCAAAAAAATTAAAATTTTCATTTTCATTAAAATATCTTGCAATTATTTCATGGTTCAGGCTTTACAGGGCTAGGAGTTTTTGTTTTCTTTTGTTATTTTAGGTTTTTGTTGCTTTCATATCGACTACACAAAGGCCACAATTAGACATGCAAACAGTGCCATTGACTTATAGCTCAGGCTTCTTTCTTCAACTATAAACATGTTGTTTGTCTGCTCAGCATGCAGGTTTACACAGGCATTTATGATCATTCTACCATTTTCAGTTGTCAAAATTATAAACAAGCTACTGTTATTCTCCCAGCTCTCACCTGCTATACTCTGACCTGATCAAAAGTGAATACTTCCTGCATGCAAAAGAATTTAATGAAAATCATATTATGAATATCATGCACCATTTACATATGCTAGCCACCAGGGATTGAAATGGGTGTGACTCCTAATTGGTAATTCACTTTCTTAAGAATAGCATTCTTAATCAGCATGTGCGGAATTTTGTCCATGTTGGTTAAAAGCAGCATGAGCCCTGCTTTGTTGAAAACTTGATGGGGGGGTTACTGAGGTATTTAGACGCAACTACAGAATATTGGCATATCGATATGTGAAGTGCAGGATATGAAGTTGAGGAAGGATTCAAGTATGTACAGCAAAGTTGTAACAATTTCTTAGTTAATGGCAAATCATAAAAGTTTGACAGCAAACCTCTGGCATACCAAGTTTTATGAGATTATAGGCCTGTTTCTTCCGCCAAAAGTATGATTCAGTGGGAGGATAAAAATCCTTGCATTCCAAGAGGGTCCTCACATAGGTTCATGCTTGGGCCCTATTTAGGCTTGCTTTTCTGCAAGGTCAAGCCAGGTCTAAGTGCAATGCAGTCGAACAAGGGCTGTTGAAGCTTTAGTTGGCAAGAGCACACATACACAGACATATTCAAAATCCCACAGACAGATTTATCGAGTATCTTACGTATCATCCCTCTTAATAGTTTATATCACCATTTTTTGAAGGCAATTTGATACATTTAATGGCATTAAATTTTTAGCCAACTCTTGTCTTTTGAATTTGATATTATGATACAAGGACAGTTAACTACAAATGAATTGTAAAAAAATTACACATTAAGGAAACACAATTCAGCCAGTAGAAATTTTCTCATTGAACAATAACTTTGGTGATTACATGCTTCCTTGACAAGTAGGTCAGTTTCCACCTGAGCATTAAAAAAAGACAATATGCCGCTTTGCTTTGTTACAATTTCTGATGTTTGAGCTCTGAGCTTATCAGAGGAAAATGGCTGCTCTCTCAATATTATGTGTCAGACAGTCAGTATGTAAATTACAGTATCTTAATATTTCAACTCAAAGTTTTGTGTCAGTTTGCAAAAATTTGCCTAGGAAGTGGTAAGTTCTGTAGCTTTACAGGGAATATTTGGATTAGAAACATAATGCTGATTTTCACACAATTTTTCCTTTGACTTACAAAGCTCCAGTGTATCCTGGTGGGCAGTTGCATTCTCCAGTTACATGGTGGCAGACGGCTTCATTCTGGCATTGGCATTTCTGCTGGCAGTTGTTACCATAGGTGCCTACTTTACAATGAGCCTCACAGCGCCAGCCTCTGTATCCAGGGATGCAGATGCAGGCTCCAGTGATTGGGTTGCACAGTCCTCCATTTTGGCACTGACATCTTTCACTGCAGTGGGAACCCCAATGGTTACTGTCACAAGCTAGGGGAAAGATGAAGGAAAAATATCAAGATTTAGTTTATCTTGCCTGAGGTCACGAAATTGTTATTTGTTATTTTCATTTTTGTTTTGTTGCCTCGCTTCATTTAATTGTCCCTTTCAATGTATCAATCAACCACCAATTGTCATCAGAAGAACAAAATATTATTTTAAAATCTTTTTAGAAATAGTGCACCAATTAAGAGAAATAAGCCTGCGAACAAAAACTCTTCTTAACACGTATGCCATGTTCGGGGGAGGGGGCATTATCAAATTTTTATAATACAGGGGGAAACTGTGTTGAAAACTGAGATGTAATCAGCAAACAGCATTCTAAATTGGTTATTGTACACTTCAAAGTGAGTGAGGACTGAGTGGAAAGCAGAAAGGATGAAATCTGATGTGGATTTGTTTGTCCTGAATGCACATTATGGATGTTGTTCTTTGCATGCCGGGAAACCAGTAAAGTTCTTCATCCAGTTGGGGTGTGTGACAGGACTGAAGTTGTTTAGACTGGACACTGCAAATATGCAAAAAAAATCTGTATTACACTGACTAGCTGATTGTCAAATGTTTTCAGTGAATGGCCAAGGAGCTTTGTTCATATTCATTTAGGTGCAGTCTCATTTTTTTTTTCGGTGCATCTTACTCAATAGTCTGAATAGACATATATGTAAAATATCACTTGGTCAGTTAAAATTTGCAGGACAATACCTGTAATACCCTGTAACCCTGTAATTTGATACGTGAGTTTTTGAGAACTCTACATCATCAGTGTGATTTTTTTTTTCCTAAAAAAACTGATGTATACAAAGTATACAATCAGACACATGCAGTGCACGGATAATCCACCAGGGATCGATAATTCATGCACCAGAGAGACTTCAACTGAGACATCCAAAATGGCTACCATCAGTGAGTGACCCACAGATGGTTTTTCAAGGATGTTTTTGCCAATTTTGAAAAAGTTAAGGTAAGAAAAACTTTCAAATTGTTATTGAAACTTCAATAGGAATATTTAATGATTTGATGCAATGTAAAACTACTTAATATTTCATAAGTTAATTTATAGTATAACCATGTTGAAAATGTGTGTATCAAAATTGATACAGCAGGTATTTAAGGTAATTTATTTGCAAATTGGTTAATTGTCATTTTATTGCATTTCATGCATTATGCATTCAATAAAGCAACACACAGTCCTTTTCTTATTTAAGTAAACTAATTAAAGGTTTAACTGACATAATTAGGTATATTTAGAAAAAAAATTGAGATTTTCTACCCTACATTGTATTTTTATATATGCAACTCGCTGTATCGTGATGATTGATAACTAGTTGAATGTTGGCATGGCTCCCTTGCTAGTAATTGTCTTTTGTTGATTGATTTTACTAAAACAATTCAGAGAAGTAATACACAATAATTTGTTTTTTTTGCATGTATTTTTAAATGGCAAAAAAAATGAGTGTTGAAGATGTGTTGAAGAAGATTATGGATGGGAACTCAAGTGACATGGAGCAGTTAGAGGAAGATGAGGATGAGAAATGGACTCCTACTGCAATGTGTACTGAGGAAAACTCAGATATTAGTGATGAGGAAGACCTACAAGATGAAAGCGAGGACCAGACAAGTGCAGATGTCGAGGACCCAACTCTAACACAGGACACATGACAACAAAGCTGTGAACCTGCTTTCTTCTTTTGTAGGCATCGAACCACTGGGCAATGTGTAGCATTGGGATCGAAAATCCAAAACCCACATAATGGTTCCCAGACCAGCCATCATTGAAACATTCACCAAGTTTATGGGAGGAGTTGACCTTCTTGATATGCTATTTGCACTTTACAAGTTTAGCTTCAGATCCCGAAGATGGTATATGTACATTTGGTGGCAAACTGTCAATGTGGCAGTAATCAATGCATGGAACCTCTGCAGAGGAGACCAGAAGAAACTGAACCCAAGGCAGAAACCCATGCCCCTGTGACAGTTTCAAGCTGTTGGCACCTCTCTCAAGAGTGCAGGAAAGGGCAGAATCAAGTGTGGCAGACGACCATCCTCTCCAGAAGCAGGAGGACCCCTGGCCTTGATCTTTTTCCAACATGGGAAACCCAACAAAGATGCAAGCACTGCACAGGCAATTCCTTCACCCATGTCTACTGTGAGAAATGCAAGGTCCATCTTTGCCTGAACAAGGACAGAAACTGTTTTCAAGCCTACCACAATGCAAAATAAAGAGCTTGTGAACCAAAAAATTAACCAAACTAAGTGAAAAGTTGTTCTTCCAGCATGTCAGTTCCACTGGTGGGTTTGTCATTGTTGCATGATAGCTTCATTTCCGCACATACAAAATATGTATGATGTTGTTCTGCAACATGGAAAAAATGTTCTTTTGTATGTTTGAAATTATTTGAGGAAAGATTTTAAGGTAAACTCAAGCTTTGATGGGTTACAAATGTGTTTTATATGTTTTTGTGAGTTTAATATACACAAACTGTGAGCAATAAATTGCACTAATTGAAATTTAATTTCTTTTATTTTTAATTTGTCAGAAGGTTCAATAAATTCCAGTTTAAAAAAAATTAGAATTTTCTTGCAATTATTTCATGGTTCAGGCTTTACAGGGCTAGGAGTTTTTGTTTTCTTTTGTTATTTTAGGTTTTTGTTGCTTTCATATCGACTACACAAAGGCCACAATTAGACATGCAAACAGTGCCATTGACTTATAGCTCAGGATTCTTTCTTCAACTATAAACATGTTGTTTGTCTACTCAGCATGCAGGTTTACACAGGCATCTATGATCATTCTGCCATTTTCAGTTGTCAAAATTATAAACAAGCTACTTTTATTCTCCCAGCTCTCACCTGCTATACTCTGACCTGATCAAAAGTGAATACTTCCTTTTCCTAAGGCAGTTTTCCTTTTATTTTTCAAATGTAATCCCAATCCCACTCAAATTTATCTACACTTTAAAAAGTACTACAGCCGTGGAGCTGATTCAAAATCCTTCTTTCCGTTGGTTTGGCTGAAAATAATCTAATTGGTCATCTAAATGTATTTTTTTCTGCTTTGGTCCAAGGAAAATAATAAATCAGAACCTAAAGAATAAATTCTTCATCAATCAAAATTAATAAAATCACATCACATTCCCTTCTGTCTGCTACGCACCTCTCTGACGTAAGAAAAATTAAACTTAAGCAAAGTCAAGCTCACAGCCGTGTTGCGAGGTTGTTGTTGTTGTTGTTGTTGTAGTACTGGCGGGACTTCATATCTGTCCTGTGTCATCTTTTCATTCAAGTTTTCAAGTTAAGAATTCATTCCAGCCCAATGAGTAGCCTCTCAAGTAATGTCATTGTTGTTTAGGAGTTCAACTAACGTTAGGTTGATGGTTGATATAAAATCTAAATGCTATTGCTAATATGCTTTAGCTGGTTAGTAATCTGCTTGAGGCCTAGCAAGCAATTTTGCTTAATAAGTTGTTTGAATTTTTTGCTGTCAGGTAAGCCAATGACACTGCATGCTCGGTGGTTAATAGACACACCACGCTGTGTTGTGTAACGTTACTTGCATATGTAAGTCACATTTTACTCGGCCATGCCAAGTTAGCATGTTAACATTAGCCGTATTCTGAAATTACAATCGCCTCGCTTCTATTTTGATGGACATCTCTGCTAACGCTATATTCACATATGGGCTACACTGTTACACGTGCTTGCTCTTTTTCTTCCAAGATACAGTCATTTTTCAGTTCATTTTTAGTCCTACAGTGCTTCATATTTCTGGGTGGTGGGAGCACTGAATGTAATTGTCACTCATTCCGAAAGCCAGAAAATGGCGCTGTTTGGGGGATAAATTTGTAAATGGCAACGTGAAAGGAAAAAGGGAATTGCATATTTCATGTAAGGGTGACAGGGGAATCAAAAATGTAGTTTTAGATGCACTGGTAGATAATGTCTGAATCTAATGGAGATTACTAATAATATATTTTTGTACAGAACCATATTTAATTTGTTTGTTCAAAGCCTTCATGCTCCAAGTCAAACCAAGGTTTGTCAAGACTTACAAGTTTGAAAACTATAAAGTAGATATTCTTTGGAAAATAAAAATTATTAAAACCATGCTGTTATTCAGTGAGATGTACATGCATTTTTCTGATTTGACACTTTCATCCATCTGTTTTTTGAGAAACATTAACATTTTTTCATCTTTTTAATTTTCTTCCCCAGTTGTCAGTTGCGGTCAAAGCTGCTCACTAAGATAAGATCCATCTTTAAAACATATGATGGAGAGGCAATGACTGTGAGACAGGTGATCTTGTTTATTTTAGGTTTTTCCTGCTATCAGCCAAATATCCACAGTATAAACAGTGATGTACATATTTCCCGGCCATTCTTACCCAAGTACCTACTCTAACTGCCTTTGCACGTTCAAAACCTGGAATGCTCTGCTGAGTCACTTGTCCTGATGCCATCCTTCTGTGTCATCAAATACTCAACAAGATCTTTTGTTTAAATGCCAGATCTGTGAGGATAATCAGCAGTTCTCAGAATCAGACTTTTTTTATCATATTGCACAACATTTAAAGAACTTTAAGACTGAATGACTTGCCCTCTGTTGCATCTGCCTGCACCTTAGTATTTGGGTTTATATATGCCCTCAACTTGCAATACCCAAAGGGACACAATAACATTGTGCACTTGTTTTTTTTTGCAGTATGAACAAGTTGAACCAAGTAAGTTAGTTCTGTTCATTTATTTCTTTATTAAACAGGGATCATATGCAAAAATTACATCTGAAAGTGTCAAGTTTATTAGAAA
Source organism: Acanthurus tennentii (assembly GCA_029783805.1). Lineage (NCBI taxonomy): Eukaryota > Metazoa > Chordata > Actinopteri > Acanthuriformes > Acanthuridae > Acanthurus > Acanthurus tennentii. The sequence continues at coordinate 16,439 of JAPZDZ010094281.1, forward strand.
TATAAGATTTGCTATAAGTTAAATCCATTTAATAAAACACTACATGGATTGTTTTGTTTAAGAATAAAATAGGAAACACTGAATAGAAAAAAAAATACTTGATAGAATTTAAAGTAACAAGTCACATTGAGTTAAAAATATTATTTTAATCATTAGTCTCATAAACAAAAATAAGTTGATCTTAATAGAAATTTTAAAGCTTCACTGATTAACTAAAAATAAGTTAGATGGAATTAAAAATAAGAAATCCATTCATCCAATTTTCTGTAGTTTGTTAAGTTGTTCTGGATAAATTTTTTCCATTTTCTCTGATTAAATAAAAGTGAGTTCAATGGAATTAAAAATAATGAATTTATTGAATTCAATTTTATTTAGTTCACTCAACTTAATTTTATTGGATGCGACCAATTGAAGAACTTTTATACATTGATTCAATGTTTTGCTTTTCACAGTGTACCTTTTTTTTGTGAAACCTTGCCTAATTTAAAGAAAGGCCAAGTTCTAGGACCTTGGGACTCCTCATCTGTTGTTTTTCTAATTCATTAACCTATTTACAATGGCTGTAAACAAAAAAGACTGCAATGTGCCAGGGTTTGTTCAAAAGGTGTATGCATTGCAGCTTCAGACAGGATACTACGTTTTATTATTCTATTTTATGTTAATTAAAAAGAAAGTTTTCACACCTAATGTCAAGAGAAATTAAGGGGGTAAAAAAATCTGTGAACTATGGACAAACCTTCGTAACTTGAGCTGTCAGATGTTTAGATATATATTTTTAAGCAAAATCAACCAATGCCATCTCAACGGAAGTGTCACACAGAGCTAAATCTTTAAAAGATTACCCTCACAACAGAACAAAGGAGGACGAAAAAAGCCACAGCAGAACACTGGGCATAACCGCCATGTCCACCAACTGCACAAAGATAGCCATTCACACAACAGAAGCTATAATAGGCCATACTCAGAAATTCAGGCTCGGAACTATGACCAATCAATAGATGGATCAGATGATGAGCTCCTCATCTCTGACCACAATTCAAAGCATAGTCCATAGTCCTTCAGACAGTGATGACACCATTGGATGCCCTTCAGCTGTCAGCTATTTAGAGCAACACAGCCCTGAGCTAAAAGGGACAGGAAACCAGAGACTGTTGTGGGGACTGTGGGAGCAACCAGAAGGCAGGACAGATGGATTATATTTTATCTGGAGGTCAGTATTGAAGGCAGGATGACTCTGGGACTCACTGGTAAAGGAAGGATTGCTCTGGGGTCAAGCTAAAGGCCCACAGAAAAGGTAGGACCCCTCTAGAGATTAAACTTGAAGCTGGCGATGAAGCATGATTAACATGATATTTTGAAAAATGACCAGATTCTCTCGGTTACATCTCGGTCACTTGAGTGCCAAAAATTTAACCCACAAGCTAGCAAAATGTGTAAAAAACAGA
>JAPZDZ010094364.1:0-17871 GCA_029783805.1 Acanthurus tennentii
GATCACTCACAGGGAAGTGTGTCTATTATGTAGTAATAGTCTGTGTATGTGTGTGTGCGGGTGTGTGTACGTGTGTGTTAGTAAAAGAGAGAGAGAGAAAGATAGAGAGAGAGAGAGAAGCGCATACGCTTCAGAGTGGCTTGAAAAAGAGTCGTGGAAGGCACAATATTTGTTTTACTGTCTTTCAGGAATCGGCAAATGAGCTGGCGCTCATCTGCCGTCCACTGATGGCTGTGTAAGTCAGCAAAACGAAGTATTGCGGTCTTACGCATGACACACAGCTAGCAGCACAATGTTAACAAGGCACAGTTACACAGAGCAGCTTCTAGCGGCAAACAGCTTATTGTCCATACAAGAAAACGGACTCGGCGGTCCTTAAAACAAACAGGACAAACAAAACAAAAGGAACAGCAAAAGTCGACTTTGATGAAGAAGCGGGTCTCGACGGGCTCCTCTTCTTCTGAAGAAAAGATTTTCTTCAGGTCTGCAGATGAGGAGGATAAGCTGGGTTGCTCAGCTTCCTCCAGGGATCCAAACAAAGTGTCTAACAGCACACTTTCACAATTCTTCAACTCATGCAGCAAGCTGAGAACTGCGGCCTAGGTTGTGACGGTTCAACATTGTGTCGCTCCCTTTCGGTAACGGCGGTGCGGAGAGGGAGTTCTTCACTCACCTGGTCACATGGGGAAAAGCATTTGGGCAGCGCGATGCGCCGCAATTTATGCCTTAGACTGCGTCAGGGGCTTCCCGCAGAGACCACCCAAGCAAGACGGTGTCCCGACCAATGAGAGGCATGAGTTTGAATTTGAAAATAAACTCACCCCAAGGGTTCTTTACCGGACAGATGCAGTTTTGGCGGGCCGCTATTGTTCTTTAGGCTTGGCTGGTTTATGTGAATTAGTTTTTGTTTGAAACATGGACGAGGTCCCAACAATCCATTTATCAAAGGTTTCTTCCTCCAAGGCTATCACTGGTGAGATAAAGAGAAAACAATGTGTAGTTCATGCCCACTGGGTCTGCACACACAAAAAATACACTATTTCAATGGAAATTAAGAGCCCAGTCGCTCTTTCCCGTCCAATCTCTCAACATGGCGCTGATCAAACAGAAGATGCCAGCTGTTGGCAAGAAAGCCAAAGAAAGGAACTTCATGGAAGTTCACCTTGGACCTGACCCACCCTGTGGAGGACGGGATCCTGGACTCCACTAACTTTGAAACCTTCCTCAAAGAGAGGATAAAGGTCAACAGAAAGACGGGGAATCTGGGTAGCATCGCCCAGGTTGGCCGTATGAAGAACAAGATCAACGTCACATATGAGAAGAAGTTCTCCAAAAGGTATCTGAAGTACCTAACCAAGAAGTACCTGAAGAAGAACAACCTCCGTGACTGGCTGAGAGTTGTGGCGTCCGACAAGGAGACATACGAGCTGTGTTACTTCCAGATCAGCCAAGACAACGAAGAGTCGGAGGCAGACGAGTAAACAGCTGTTTGTGTGTCAGCAGCTGGAGCAGGACAGGAGAATAAATTTGGGGGGAAAAAAGAGGAAATTAAGAGCCAATTCATACCTCACCAGTGCCAGAGAGACATTACAATATTTGAGATTCATCATGAGGAGATGAAACAAAAAAAAAGAATAATAAAAACACACTGCTTTTGGAAACAATGGTAATGCACTGTCTAGAAGAGTGCAGAGCAGGAAGGGAAGCTTGCCCTGTAATGCATGAGGAAAAGTGCACTGTTAAAGCACCCAGTATAACAATTGCCCTGACAAAGCACTAATGACTCTTTGAAAGACAAGAGACATCACAAAGACATAAACTTAAAATATAAACTAATAGTTAAGTTTAGAAAGCCTTCTCTTGAGATATTAAGATAAAAGTGGAAATTCTTCTAACTATTCAATCATTCTTCCAACTATAATTTCAGCATTTTTGACTGTAACAAGGCTTGAGCATGTCATATTACTTGCTTTACTACACGACCGAATATATTACTGGGAGCAGTAAAGAAAAGCAGATGTACATTCAATATCTAGAAAATCACTTGTAGACATAGACTGTCTACACAATGATGTGGCCGCAATCAATAGCACATTCACAATATACGGTCCCAGCGATATACTAGGTTTAAACCTAGTTTAGATTAGCTTTGTTTGGAGGGCTAGTAATTTCTGGATTTGTGGGCATATACTGTATTTATTGGCTTTATCTATTAATCATCAATCCATTCATTCATCACCCATTTATCCATTCACTCATTCACCCATTCATTGCTAAGTGCATCTCTATATTGCACTGACTTTCTCTTACAGGTTAATTAATAGACTCATGGCTTGCTGACCTGCTTCAAGCTGTTTTGATAAAAACACCAGATCTGTTAACCTAAATGATAAGTACTTAAGGAGCACAACATTCATTCACAGACACAGAAATTCACAGACAGACTGATTTTGAATCAACAAATGAATAAATTAATTAATAAACTTAGAGGATCATTTTGTGTATGTCGAAATAAACGGAAATGAGCAACTACGAAACATGGTCAGCTTCAGTTGAGTTGCCTTAGAACGACGCACTCTAAAGTCTTATTGGAAACAATGACAACAATAAAGACAGGGACAAATTTTAAACGCTTGTGAGACAGCCTCAAGAAACAAACTTCCTTTAACTGTAAAATCAAATAGGTAAGAAAAAATAGTTTTCCTAATTAGGCATTTGCTAGTTTGGCTATGATGGCTCAGGAGTGTGAGAGAACAACTCAGTCTCACCAGACACGCAGTCTGGTCAAAGACTTGACTTGTTTTTTCAAAAAGCAGAAGAACCTGCTTTGCTTGAGGCACTGACTGTACTGTGTTAGATGATGCATATTAAGTGAGGAAGATTACATTCAAGTAGCTAAAGGCTAAGGTTAAAGTATTAGGCTGGAGAGCCAGGGTCTGCCCTTTGTAAGGAAGACTAGCAGTGGGTTAGGGTTAGCAATACCCCCTCCCCACAGCTGCATCGCATTCTGTCTGTGACGCAGCCACTGGACCTAATTGCAGCCAGTCAAGGCAATGCATGTGATGTCCCCAGATTTCCCACTGCAAATACAAGTCTAGTCTATATTTGAGGTGTCAAGGTGCATATCAAACAGTTCAAACCAGGTAGGAGGTCACACAGAAACAAAGTCAGGTCAGGTCCATTTTTAAAATAAACAACCTCTGCAGAGTCTTGATTGTATATCACATAAATAACATAAATACGTATATCAGATAAAAATAGACCCCACTAAAAACAGTTTTATTTGCAAATCAGTTTGTGCAGTGGTCTGGATTGTATTGAAACTATGTTACAGCAAAATCAAACTATGGGTGAGGTAAGGCAACTGAAATGCTATAAATCAGAGGTGCTCAATACGTCGATCGCGATCTACCTGTCGATTTCGATCTACCTGTCGATCTCTAAGGTAATGTGGGTAGATCGCATGGCATCAAGAAAAAAATCCAATCCAATCTTATCTGTGCAGACCGGAAGCTGCGCGCGCTATTTCAGAGCAATTCCCGGGTCTTTCCGCGGTTACCATGGAAACAGACAACAAGAAGCGGAGTGACACACGCACAAGTTGCCCAGTTGCCCAGTTTATTTCTACTAAACTTCAGAAAGGGTATAAAAATGAGTGAGGGAGCTGCAGTGCGAGTCATCAGAGTAAGGTAATGACAAAAGATGTACACAGTTGTATTGTGAAATATGGGTTCATGCAGCTATGCAAGGCATTTTTATAGTAAGTAGATCATTTTGACTTGGTCATTTTGTAGGTAGCTTGCAAGCAGGAAAAGTGTGAGCACCCCTGCTATAAATGATTTGTAAGACTTTTTTTGACACTTTTTAAAATAAGGTTCAAGTAGCATTTATGAAATTTAATTTGTTTCAGATTTCTCATACTAACAGCCTTCTAGAAAAGGAGAGTAATGTGCATCTTGGACAGTTGCAAGGCTTTTACTGTTAAATATTCGTGCAGGAAATGCTGAGTTCAATGATGATAACCTAACTTTTAAAACAGAAACAACTACAAAAAAAGTAAGTTGTATAAGTGTGAGCATTAAATACTGAAAATCAAAACAGAAAAGTAGAGAGTTTCATATGTGTGCATCTGGCACGGCAGCTCTCTCTGCTCTGCAAAAAAGTGTACCTCTAATTTAGGCTTTTTAAAAAATTTATTCTTGTCCGTCACTCCCACTGCTGTAAAAAAAAAAAAAAAAAAGGCCACTACTTGAGAACAAGTGTGATGTCCACCCTACAGATTTTTCATCTTGACATATATCAAACCTAACTAATTATTACACCTGGTCATAATATTTTGTAAATGGATACAGATCTTTGACTTATTTCAGAATACTTATTTTATTTTTTCATCATTGTAGAAGTAGATGATCCGTTGTTTTATGCTCAGTGTTGCAACACAACAACAGCAGTAGACTCTGGCGCTGCAAATACCTTCAGTCCACTCACATGGGAGTATTTTTACTTTTTCTTCAATTTCATACCTCATTACAATATCCATCTAAAATAGCTCCTCTTTTTCATGCACATACAGAAAAACAAATACAGCTCTTAAAATGCCCTAGAGCTGCTGTCTACATTACAAAGCTCAGACCCGTATCTGTACCTAGTGAAAGAGTGTATGTTTACCACACACACTGCTGCTGACACATCTACTATTTCCAAAATGTTTTAGTTTCTTTTAAAAAATTATTAAAACAATTTTTGTGTGAAAGTGCAATTTTTGGCATGAAAATTAGCTTTTATTTTTTAAAGATATTGACAACCTGCAAAATAGTAATTTTGTTCTTCATGGACTTCTAATTATACTTCAGTGCCTAAGCAGCAGACAATCTGTTTATACCAATGTGAGGAGATTAGAAGGGGGCACTTGAAGCCTCCATTTTAAAATGAGATATGATTCATCACAGATTCATCACAGATCAGGCAAAATATGTTAGAAATGTGCTTTTCTGAAGACAACTGGACAGACCATCCAAATTACAGCAAATAAATGTAATTTCCAACCATCAGAGCAACAAATCAGCAATGTAGCGCTGAATGAAAGCCAGTTGGAGGATACTTGGTTTGCTGTTAATAAGGAAAAAAGTTGGATTTATTTCTGTTCTGGATCCAATTTTTGTGGACATACCAAAAAACTTTAATTGGGGGTAAAAGCATAGAAAGATGTACAAGACAATAAAATAATTTTCATTTGATAAATCTTTAAAAAAAACACCTTAGAGCACTGAGCGAACATCCATCTCTATAAAAAATTAGTTAAGTTTACCTATGAAACCAGATAGTTAAGTTTTTAAATTCAAAGACAATGGTGATATAAATGAGGAATAACATCTTAATAGGATGTGAGTTGAAGCAAAACTTATTGGTTTTCTAACATGCAGTGTCAATGATATGCTTAAAGTTACACATTTGCTGATAAAGATTGTCTGCATGACATTTCTGTTCATGTAACATCAGTCATCTGTGAACCTGGACGAAATTTAATACATTAGCCATATGGTGGCCTTAATATTTTATAAATACTTACTTTTCCATGATCTGTGTATGACAGTTTGGTTTAAGTACCAGATTTTTGCCAATAATCATGATTTGTGTACAGTTATGGCTATTCACAAAAAAGGCAAAAGAATGATCATGGTTATGGACAATAAAAAGGCAAATGGAGACATTGGTGGAATGGGGGTGTACCTGGATTGGTAGCCAGATTATTACAAGGCTAAAAACATAAAGACTAAATGACAATTCATGCTTATATCTCACCTACAGGCACTTTTAAGCTGCAAATTAACCTAGAGCACCTAGAGGAAACCAACACAAACATGGGGAGAACATGAAACCTGGGTCAGGTTCAAATCCAGAACCTTCTTGCTGTAAGGCCACATTGCTAATTTGATCTAGTTGGGCAGTCTTTGAAAGTTAATGCAGATCAAATTGTGCACAAAGTGTAAGAACACAAGCCAACCACTTCAATCTACGTAAAAAATGTAAGAAATCATAATGAACCTATTAATTTGGGACTGTGAAATTAGTTGAAATTTAAAACTTGTTAACCATAAACTTGAACTAGTTCAATTTAGACTGAAATTAAACAACATCCAGATATAATTTATTTTATCTTTAGATTATTTGAAAAGTCTAAAACAAGTGAAAAAGATCACTATCTGGAAGTTTAGGCCATAAGAAGCAAGAGCCAACAGTTATAGTTTTTGACTTTCAAGCTCAGAAATCCTTTGATATGATGTCAGTAAACTGCAAAGACTGAGTCATGTTTACCAGCATGGCCAGCCAGTCTGTGATGCATTGGATACCAAAGAGATGAGACAGAGAAAAAGTCTTAATTTGGGTAGATGTGAATGCGTGACTCTGAACAAGAAGGAACGCTATGCTCTGTTGAGGCTGATAAGAAGCTTCTTACATTAGAATCTTTTCAGCCATGCAGAATGTATACCACACAAACAAGCACAGATGGATGCAAACACTAACAAGGCTCAACAGTTTCACAGGTCTGACAGGCCACCCACTCAACACCAGCCATCAGCCAGCACCAACATTAATTGCGAGTTTTGTTTCTCTGAACACTACTCTGGGCTCAGCCAGTTAAACCCCTGGCCACTAATTTGTTCCAAAGTAATTCTCAAGGCAAAGGAGGAAACGTAAACTGTATTTGTGAGAAACAAGAGTCTCTCACTATAAAGTAGTTGCCTTTGCATGATGGAAGAGCATATCTTTGGTTGCCTTGTGTGACTAAGCTGTACTTGCAGCAACTGATGCATGGCTGTTTTGATGTCAACGCAGCATGGTCAGAGGCTTGTTTGTCATTCATTATTTGAATACAGCCTAGATGTGTTCATAATAACTCCTGGTAAGGAAAAAATAGTGCTTTTTTTCTCTTGATAATGGATCAAGTTATGTATCATGTCAATTTAAACAACAGCGTTATCTGCTCTCCTAACCAGAAGCAGAGGGGACTCTGAGATCCCTGTGTTTTACAGGATTTTGATTTAAATCCCTAATGATTTTACATAAAAAAATAGCTTCTAAAACTATTCCTCTGAGAATGTTAAGATCTGGCTACAATGAAAGATTCCAATAAATCCCATTTCAGCTCTATGTTAAAATCAAATGCTGCTTTATATTTATGATACAATTAAAAAATACTAGCTTAACTACAGGTAAATATGAATGGATTTATGATCAACTATAATTTCATTAATTAAAATATACTGGTATTTAAACAATACAAAACTCTATGGTCATGTAGCTACAAATACATTTGCAGATGCAGGTCTGGAGACTTTTTTACATATAGTGAAACAACAACCTTAATAATAATAATTGGAAGATTGTTAGTTTGATCCCCAGCTCCTCCAGTCATCATGTCAGAGTATCCTTGGGCAAAATACTGAACCCCAAGTTGCTCCATGTGGCTACATGTATGAATGTGTGTATGAGCTCCTGATGAGCAGGTGTGAATTCGTAAATTTATGGGTGTGTAAATGAGTGAATGCAGAATTGTGTTGCAAAGCACTTTGAGTAGTCAGAAGTCAATTTACCATTTAATTCCTGATGGTTGGGATTGTACAGAGGGACTGTAAATGTGTGAATGCCGACTTCTGTTGTAAATTGCTTTGGAAGTTAAAAAAATTAAAAAAGGACTACATAGATGCAGCCCACTTTGTTTTCCACAGTCAGAGGCAATATTTTATGTTTTTCTAGTCAAAAAATTAACATTTTCATATAAATAAGTGTCAGAATTGCACAACATTTGCTACTAATACTGGCACATTTGTTTAGCAAGTACAATTTTCTTTTCTTTCTGATCTTATTTTGCCTTTGTACTCCCCAACAGTCAAATTGCTTATTCAAATGTCTGATATTTCTTGCTGTTGTTGATACATAACACCACATAACACAGCTTTGTAGTATTTGTTAAGTTAAATTGATTAGGACACAGTGATTGTGATGGTAGTGTTGCTCTCAGGGTCTCAGTCTCCCATTCAGTTTTCCTACAGCCAGTACAACCAGTGTCCTTTCTACTGCTGTGTACACTGCCTGGTATTAAAACCAGTTTTCCATTTCTGGCAGCATCCCAAGCCATTGAGAAACAGAGAAGTCAAAGCACCAGGAGAAAATATTTGTACAATTTCTCTACAATCAATCAATTGTCTCTGCCCCCAATTTAATCAGTAAACACCTGGACAGGTCGCCAGTCCATCACAGGGTACACATAGACAGACAACCAAGCACGCTCACATTCACACCTATGGGCAATTTAGAATGATCAATTAACCTCAGCATGTTAATGGAAGCCGGGGTACCCGATGAGAACCCTCGCTGCACAGGGAGAACATGCAAACTCCACATAGAAAGATCCCAGGCGACCTTCCAGCTGTGAGGCGCCGCTGCTAACCACCGAGCCACCGTGCAGCCCCTCACTTGTTTCAGGTATTTAATATTCTCTCAGTCTGTTTTTCCTCACAAATAGTTATAGGAAGATCTTTTACAGCCCACAATGAAACCTTAATAACTTTTCGGTCAGCTCACACTCTGTTATTCTGTCTCTCCTAACTTAGAGGCACTGCTGTAAGTCCCCTGTTAATTTCTACCTTCCTATGTGATGCTTGGATGCTTTAAAATACCATAAATATGTGGAATCTCTATATACATGATTCCTTTGAAAAGCAAAAAGGTCATTTTGCATTGAAATCTGCATTTATGGAATGCCTAGATATAGATTAAAATGAGTTTTACCATGTTAAAAATAGTCCTTCTTATCAGACTGAGCAACTTATAAAGCCTGTTGTTTCCTGTAAAAGCCTAAGAAACTGTCAGCAATTTTTTAAAAGCAACACTGATGCAAATGTTCATTGTATTTTTGTTGAGTCCTTCTGATTATTGCAAATTACAGATGGAAGATCAAAAGACAAGGGAAAAGGATAAATATTGTAGGAGAGAGAGGAAAAAAATGAGAACAGAGGCGCAGATTTGAGGTGAGAGAGAGGAAGAAAGAGAAGGGAGTTATGGAGATCCCTGGGGAGGAGCAACAACAGTATGCATGGAGGAAATGAGTTCCAGGGCCTGCTGGGCTAATGATGAGGAAGCTGAGGAACCCTGCATAGTCCTGCTCTCTCTGATGAAGCTCAAAATAAACACACACAAAACATGGCTGCTACTATACTATGCTTGTGAGAACCCTTGTGGAGTGAAGTAACCTCCAACTATTTGCATTTTAGAAACACTTTCTGCATGAAATTGTTTTTGACAATCAATTTACACACTTAATATGTATAACTATAAGTTTACTTATCAGCAACACTAAAATATTTGATTTTTAATCTTTAATGTTATGATTGACACCAATGCAAAATGAGTCTGTTACTGGCAGCCAAGCACTACACTAAGCTCTCACTGTAAGTATAGGGTTGTTTCGAGAGGTGTGACCAGCCTCAGTTCATTTGCATTCAAAGCTACAGGTACAGAAACAGCATGTTCAGAGGCTGAACAACCTATTAACACTGTCAAAAAAGGGCATAATATGGGACCTCCAAAATGTAAGAGCTCAAGTTTGCACAGCTTTCATCTTTGAGTTCATCCTGAAGTATCAAGATTTCATTTGAATATATTTACATACAAATTAACATATAGTTATTTTCTACAGGCATTTGCCTCTTGTATAATTTGAAGAAGTGTTGCTCTTGGCTTCAATATTTTTTTTCATATTTTTCAATTTTTTTTCAAATTCATATTCTTCATATAGGTGGAAGTAGACAAAATGCAACTGGTCCATTTTGTGCAACAGTAGAGTCAAATCACAGCCTTTTTTTATAGCAATGCACAATGAGCCTTAGAAGAAAAAGACTGTGTCAAGACTGTTACTGATTATTATCTGTGACTGAGGTCAGAAGAATAATATTCTGAGAATAAACCTTAAAAATGGTTTATATTTTTATTAAAATCCTCATTAGCTTTAACAATGCAACAGCATCTCTTTCTGGGTTCTGTGTTAAGAACTTAATGTATAAATATATCTTTACATACAGAAGGCAAAATAAATAGAGCCATTACATTCCTAAGGAAAGGCAGAAGGGTTATTTTGAAACACATCCATTCCAAATTAAATTAATCAATACATTTTAACCTGTTAGGATTTGTCAAATTACCAGTGATTCCATTCAGCTATCTCAACATGGCTAAGCACAGCTTACATTGACTAAAACACTCACAAGTCCACTAACTCATTATTGGCCCAACAGTTTTCAGTTATAAGCTTTTCCATATTTCATGTAGACCCCAAAAGGTAGATGTCCATTAAAAGTAATTTCTGTCTTCCACTTCTTGTCTGTCATGATCAGCATGCATCTTGTTACTGAACACCACAATGCAAGATGCGCTGCACTATCCAGTACTAACTGAAACTTTGCTATTCTTTATCAGCCATGCTTGACCAGATTGTTGGACAGAGGTCTAGATGTGACAATACCAAGGCTTGAATGACTTTTAAAGTCACACTTGGTGTATGAAAATTCCTCTCACGATTTTCCAGATTGTTTTGTCTATGTGGTTTTGCCCTGATAGTGGCCCCTCAATAGTGACCCCTACATGTTTAGTCTCAGAGACTTACAGCAGACGTAATGTAAATGCACAGATTAATTTGTACAGATGTACAATGTACAAAATAATTTAGAACATTCCACCCAATGTCACAAAATATTTCTGAAGTTCCCTGAATTCCCTGAATTAGCTTGTTCTAAGTACAGGGGCCCTGGGCTCTAATCATAAATCACAACAGCTCTTAACTTTGAGGGTATTCCTTATCTGTTTAAAAGAGGTGAAACCTCTTACAAACACATATACACTTGTAAATGTGTGCCTTAAACAAAGTGTGAAAATGTAGGGTTTTATAGAGTGCTGGTTTGTACACAGATATATAATAAGACAATACACAACCTACTGTATCACTTTCAGTATTTTTCTCATGTTTCTCTTAATCTTGTTTATTTCTGTGTTTATCCATGCTTTAGATACATTGTCCCTCTTTGATCTCTTTTCCAAGTGTTTACCAGTCTGCTTTCCAGCCAACAAGTCAAAACCTCCATCTCTTCAACTTTTCAATAAATCTGAACTTAACAATTGCAGAACTGTCCAGCTTCAGGATCCAAAATTAGTTCAACCTCACAAGAAGGAAGTTCAAACCCATGCAAGCCTGTCCACCACACACATTTACTTATCCAAACAGCCCCAATTAGGAGTTGAATCTCCCAGGACTGCACAGGTCAGTAAGTGTGCTGATCACATAAATGGAATGGAAAAAGATTCACTTTGTTTAAAAAAAAAAGAAGCTAAAGACACACTGTGTTGTCAGATAGTTTAGGATCCTGGAGTTCTGCCTTTTTTTATTACAGTAGAAATACATAATGAGATTGGTATATGTAGCATAAAATACAAAAGTCCTTTTACATACATTTAAAACAAAAAAGTTATTTATAAATGTTACTTGAAATAATTATTCATTTACATTTAATCTGTGCTATCTGTGTCTAATATCTGGGATCTATTGTATTATTCATATTGATAAGCAACTCTACGTCCTAAAAACTCCCTCTGTGTAGTACTTAATTGTTCCCAAGTTACATTTTGGTGACAACATTATTGCTGCCTGGATTATTTTCAGACGCCTCAGTTATCTTAATAACATTAAAAAGTACATTAAAAAGTATATATATTATTATTATTATTATTATTATTATCATTATTATCATTATTATTATTATTATTATTATTATTATTATTATTATTATTATTATTATTATTATTATTATTATTATTTTCATGCAGAGTATGTGAATGCAGCTGAGTGAGAGTGACCAGGAGCAATGCAAACAGTAGGATTTCAAATTGAGCAAAGCGGTGACATTTATGAGATGAAATCACGCCTGTATTTCCATCAGGTCAGACCAGGTCTCAGTGCAATGCAGTCATTTTAGGGCTGTGAACTGGGCCATTCAAAGTCAAAAAGACATATTTGATGGTTGTCCTACATATTTTATCCAACTTGCATAAATAATTTAACTTTTTTTTCCCGAAACCTTCTGAATCAGTTAATCACACAAAAAGAACAAACTGATCCCTTTTTATTGACTTGGATATGAATCAGGCAGTTCCTGTATGGCATGATGCAGAGGCAGATAACTAGAAAAAATGTAAATTAAATTACACATTTAAGGGCAACAATTAAAAAATTCAGAAGCATTTAGAAAGCATTTCAAAGCATGTTTACAATTACTTGAGGAACCGTAGATTTAGTGATTATGAGCTTTATCGACCTGGACCAGCAACTGAATAAACCAAAAATAACTAAAAAAGTTGGCCACACCTACTCCTACCCACATGCATATTGTATAATTGCAAAATTAATCTATTCTAATTGCTATAAATGATGGCCAAAACTGCAAACTGAGACAATCTTTTGAATTACCAATCCTAACTTTCTGTAAAGAGGGTTAGAATCACCAAAATGTCAGCATGCCACTGGTTGGTCCTCATATTCAACAGACTGTGTGTTGCTTAATCTCTGTACTATGTTAAGCTAAATTCAGAATGGATAAACAAACAAACAAAAAAAAACGGTGATTGCTGAATGTGTTTTTCACTGGTAATGGTTGCAGTCAAGTCAGTTACAACATGAAAAAGGACACAATTCAATTTAGCATTTTCAAACTCTTAATGCTAAAGCATTTTCTTTCTTCTTGGCTCATTACCTCCTATATGCTTTTACCAAACTTGCTGAAAAGATGAAAATCAACCAAAAAAACAAATCTATGACTGATCCTGTGAGGTAATTAAACATTTATCATTATTTCGGATGATAAGCAATTTTTTTTTCACTATTTCATGAAGCAAATAATGAGGTGAATTCAACTGCTAAGGAAGCTTTAATGAAACATCACCCAGCATTTGATTAAACCCAGAAAGGCAAGGTGGAGAGCCTCCAACAAAGTAAATCATCACAAGAATGTTTTAGCTATTAGCTATTGGTGGTCTTAAAGTGGAGGAGAGGAGTGTATGGGAGTGTATATGTGTGTTTGTGCATTTGTGTTCAGTGACAGGGGTGGGAGGGTGGAGAGATGAAGGCAAATATTTGGTTGTTATCGGTGATCAGACACACATGTCGCATTATCACCAGTAATGGAAACAAGACGGGGAAGAATCAAGTCGACTTATGTAGGCTGAGTAATACTTACAGATGCAAAATTCACATAGCAGTCATTAGGGCAACAGTTTGTGTAATGGTCATCCGGCTTTAATCTGACGCATTACCAGACCATCTACTTCAGGCATGGCAATCAACTATTGTGTAGCACTGACACACCTGGTAATAAGCTACACATGTAACCATACTAACTTAAACTGATCTCCAATCAGCTGTTAAACTTTTCTGCTTAGTATATTGCAAAGTATATTACTGATTTCAAACACTGCATAAGGATAGACACATGCATACTATGAAAAAGGACAACAAGATTATACAATGATCAGTTCAAACTTTAAACAAGATTGACTATGTTATTTTAAATGAACTAATAGTCTATCATTGAGCAATGCCAATGATTATTTGGATTAAGTTACTTTTGTATCCAGTTCAACTATAGTCTTATTAGTTACATCACTGGCTGAAGATCAGGTATCAGACTAACATCTCCTCTTGCTTCCACTGCCCACTTGCATAACATTTCTAGTTAAGTAAAACACCAGGGAATCTATTAAACAAGATCGTTACACCAGTCAATGCACTGTTTCATGACTAAGGAAAGCAGAGTCCCCCCATGTAGGTTCCAGATTTCAGTGTCTGCTTCATCTGAATAAGTTTCCACAAGAAAACCAATTATCTTTTTTTTTATTAAAAAGGGAAATTGTCTCACGTTTCACATTTTTTTTAAACCTCCTGTATTTTAAGAAATTTTAAAAAATCATAGCTGGAAAATAACCTTCAAGAAATGTGCACAAGTGTTTCTTTTTTTAACAACATGCAAAAGTAAGCTACTTAGCCCATGTTGAAACAGTCACATGTTCAGTGTAACAGCCCACAAAACCTCTGCACAAACTATGGGAAAACAAACAAACAAAAACATGATTTTTTTTTCTGAAGCAAACTAATTTCCTCCTTTGTTGTCCTTTCATTGCCACTGTTTTGACATTAATATGTTTTGTTGGCATGGAGAATCGCAGCTCAGGTATCTTTTTTCTTGTTTTTATAGCTGTACTCTAAGTTTTAAGAGTTTGGGATATTTGTCAGTGTATGGTCCCAAATTATTATAAGTTTCTCGCAGGTCTTATAATTCATTTTAATGTCTCCAATATCGCCATCATTACATTTAGGTCATAGTTGGATTCAGTAATGCTTGCAATTTAGCTTTACCAAATACTTTGAAATATATTTGTATATTTTATCACTGTAATATGATATTATGATATCTAGTTATGGCTTTATTGCATGAAGGGTTGACAATTCCAGGTCTCAACAGCTGATGGCTGTTGTCATTCTATGACAGACAGAAAGAAAATGCACTGCATGTGCATTACTTTTGCATTTGCATTAAGTATGGAATACAAACAAGCAGCTTCTTTTTCATGAACCGCTTCATTTGCACGGACAGGAGGAACAGTAGACTGTTGAAATGCCCCCTTTTGGTCAGACATGTTTGTTTTGCACACATGGCAATTGATTTGCCTCTTGAAAATCTTAATCGAGTTGAAGAAAGATGGACAATAAACCATGTTTACTCCTTTCAGATTTTTCTTTTTTCAGAAGCTTAACTGAACCAGCTTTAATAAGGAATATCAACCCTTCCCGTCTCATAATGCAAGTAACCAGGAACCATAATGTCAGCGCAATATGACTTGAATTAGGTTCAGTGTAAGCTGTGAGTGCAAAAAAAAGTAACATTAACCAGAGTTTACTCTCTGTCATTATTCTGTAAGCAATGTACACTTTTCTCTTTTCACTTTCTCTTTTTCAAACCAAATGCTTAAGTTACCAAGCTCAGATCATTCCATAATCAAAGTTTGTTTGCCATTATGATAAATATTTTCCTTACCTTAAGCTTATATATAGTAAGTCAAGGTTTATAAGTTGTAGGCTCATTAACAGCTTCATTAATGGCAACAAGAATTATTAACTATGCATAAGACCAACATTTTCATTTTCCACTGGGAAGTATCATTTTATTGTTGTTTCTCTTGCACATTAAAGAACCTTGATCTTGTTCATTCAGTTAATGCAAGTCCCCACTATATTCACATAACCTAGTCTACAACATACAG
The DNA here is from genome assembly GCA_029783805.1 of Acanthurus tennentii. Taxonomy (NCBI): domain Eukaryota; kingdom Metazoa; phylum Chordata; class Actinopteri; order Acanthuriformes; family Acanthuridae; genus Acanthurus; species Acanthurus tennentii. The sequence goes on from JAPZDZ010094364.1 coordinate 15,364, forward strand.
TATGTTCCACACAGTGTACCATGTAAGCCATGATTAAAAGACTGCCTGTTTGTTTGAAATATATTGATGCCTTTAAAGTATGAATGTTACCACTTTTGCTAGATTTGCATAAGCACACACATGCCCTCACTCACGCACACACATGCCCTCACTCACGCACGCACACCCACGCACCCACACACACACACAAACACACACACCATTTAGCTCCATCTTTTCTTCCTGCTGCAGCTGTTGTGAGTTATCCGGTCCGGCAGTCAGTACCAGGGAAACACAGAGGGTAATGGAATGTTTGATGAGACACTGCAGCCAGGGTTGAGAGTTAGCAGACCACAACAGCTCCAGAAAGCACTTCAGAGAGTGGTCAGGGAACTACATCACAGACTGGACTTCGGCAGGAGCATAAGAATTAGGCAAGACAGAGTGATTCCCCACACTAGCAAAGAAAACATGAAGGAGAGAAATGAAGAAGCTTCTGTTATGGTGCTACTGAGAAATAAGTAAAACTCCTACAGCTACAGTGTAACTTTCAGCTCTTACATCAGTATTCTTTGGTTGTACTAAAATACTATGCAGGCTGATCCAATAGTTACACTAAGGCTACGTTCACACTCAGGGCTTAATGCTCAATTCTGATTTTTTTGTGAAATCCGATTTTTTTGCGAGTGCGTTCACATTTCCAATTAAATGCAACTTGTATGTGATCTTCTGTGTGAACTTCATACCACCCAAAAGTGTCCCGCATGCGCAGAAGAGGACACAAGGACGTCCCACGCAGCGAGCGTGCTCAGTGTTTGCGGAAGTAAACATGGATAGTAACGGTACACTGAAAAAAGTGATTTTGACCCCTAGTAAATGCTAGTTATATTAATTAAGCATATTTTAATAAAAATAGTTGTGTTATTTAACTCCACTTATAAAATATAAGTAATTTTAACCTATATTGTCAAAAATATGACTGTCATATTTTATTTATTTAAATGTAGCTTGAAAGAATTAAGCGTAACCAAATTACGCATACCATCCGGTTTGGATTTTGAAGTTTGCGCATGCGCAAGAACACACCGCCTTTTTTGGATTTTTGGGCGCAGGTCAGTTACTCACTCTGGAGTCTGGACACCCTGCAGGTGAATGCTGCTGTCATTACAGGCTGAATTGCGAATTGTTTGGGTAAGTCTTTAATAATCATTGGTATGTCGTTGTTCAACTTTCACCACGATGTAAGCCCAATTTACTTTTTTCAAATAATTATATAGTCAAGTATTTACAGCTATGGGCCGATTTAAATCAGGTGGTTAAGCTAGCCATGTGAGGATGTTTTAGCTTGTTAATGCTCCTGATATTAGATTATCCATGTGGCTAAACATGAATCAACTCGGCTCCAGGCGGGGTATAAGAAATGGTGAGTTAAGTTTAACTTGAGTTGTGAACATCTGCTTATTGTACAGTAAATATATTCTCCAGAAAGGATGAAACAACTGCAGTTCCAGCAACATATTATTTGAACATGGGACTTTATTTACTATATTTACCATCAACGAATTTCTTTAAATTCATAATTAAAAATGTTAACAAGTTAAATGTTTATTTTTTAAATTAATAATTTATGCAATATCTGAATGCTGTGAAGTGATCTATAATCATTTATAAAAAGTATAACACATAGAAAGTAATCTAGTAGTGACTAAATAACATAGCATCTCTTTTCTTTTCCTAACTCTAATCTGTCATCTGATGCATATTTCAGTCGTGCTGAGGCACAGTTGAGATGTAGACTTTTTCACTCATGATTTTGTACTCAATAATAAGCTTAACATTTCTTTACAGACACAATGTTGATAACATGTTTTTTATATTGTGTATACTTGGCAGGTTTATCACATCTGATTTTCAACCAAGCTTCGGACCTTTATATTCTTTAGGTAAGTACATTTAACAAATAGATTCCTTACTGCCATGTTAATCTTGGAAGTCATGAAATGATCAGTTTAAATTTAACATTAATTTCATCAATAAAACTGCCAATTGTGCCAGGGGAATATAATCGAATTTAGGTGAGTGTAAGTGTGTGGCATGTCTTCTCAAGGTCTCACCATGATCATTAACAAAGGATGGGTCAAACTAAGAATGCTGTGCCTCTTAAAAGTGTTCATAAAATCATCAGCAGGATGCCAATAAGGTGTACTTATGATTTCCCATACACATGTAGTGGTTTTAAGTGCCTGTACTGTATGATTCTATGTCATTGTTTTTCCCGTGGGACCGTTACACCATATTAGCATGTTTGAACAGCCTTACTCTCTTTTGGGAAAAAGGATTTTAATATTACATTCCCTCACATTAAGTATTTTCAAGGTACAAGTTACAAACTTACAAAGTATTTTTTTTCTTTAGATGTAAGGTTTTTGGTGATGCGGTGACGGTAAAACACTTAGGGCCCTATCGTACACCCGGCGCAAACGCGGTGCGCCGGTGGCGCATGTGTCATTGCTATCTTACACCCGGCGC
>JAPZDZ010094636.1:0-17812 GCA_029783805.1 Acanthurus tennentii
ACGAGTAACACTACCAATAATAGTTATAATGCTAGCAATAATAATGATAACAATGAAAATATCAGTTGCTCTGAGCAACCACCTTAATCTTTCATTTAAGTATGATTATTTTGTTCCAACTATTTTGTCACTTATTTCATTCAAAAACTTCTTGTAAATTCATGAAATGTTTAACTAAAAGTTATTTCTTCCTTTGTGTAAAATCATAAATTAACCAACAAAGATAGGCCTTAAAAACATAAAGTAGGGAGAAAGATAGAAGATTAACCATTATGATGATGACTCATGAGCACGAGTAAAGCAGTATTGTTATCTAAAAATTCTGTGGAAAAGCCCCAATTTACAACAGTTTAGGCACTGTACTATTAATGTAAAGAGCCAGGTTATATTAAACCCAGTTTTACAGACAGCATTTCAGTTTTTCAAATTAGCCTTTCAAATGTGAATGTGAGCAGGATCCTACCTTGGCCCTTGTAAGGAAACAACTTGGAAGTTTTAAAATTATACAGGAAGGAGCAGAAGAGTTTGTTTCTCATTGGACCATTATTGCTCTCCTCTTTACCCCCAAAGGACGTCAATTACTCCTACGTGAAAAAGATTTGGTGCAAACAATTCAATTTAAGGGCAAAGTTTTTAAATAAGGCAGATTTAATTAATAACAGTTATGCTACATTCACATTTATATAGTCATATATATGAAAATTGTATAAACTGCCAAAATTGCATGTCGGCCCATACCTGCGAAATGCAATGACCCCAAGTTGTCTAGCCACTTTTGTATTTTGACCCAGGCAGGACACTTAGAAATCTGGAATTAGAGGTCAGCCGGATCCAGGGGAGGAGTGGGATTTAATTTAACAAATACCTCAGATGAGTCAAATGAGTATACAGGTCTTATCCAGCAAATCAAGAGTAGTTATTTATTAGAAAAAGAGCCTTGCTGCTTACCAGCATTTCACTGTAAACCTCATGCCATTTCAAAGATTTTTTTTTATCCTACATACACAAAAAACTAGTGTCAATTCAAGCACAACCATAGCATTTATCTGTACAGTGCAGAACTATTCGCTCTCATGTCACTGTCTGTGGGTATGATCTACTGTCAGGTCTTACTTATCTTAGCATTTGTAAGTGTCATATTGTTTTCTCTGATACCAGTTATTAATAAAGGTGACAGTTGATCGCTACCTTGACTCTCTCTTCCCTGAGCGTGAGCTGATCAACATGTAAAACATTTAAGATGGACTGGCTGTCTACTCTATACCTTTTGTGAAGCCAGCAGTTAATTTTAGATGAATGTACAATTCATAGTATCGCAGCTGAGTAATGTGCACTATATTAGAATTCTAACAATCTCTCTGTACAGGTAGTTCATGGACATTTAATTGTTTAAGGTCTAATACTAATATACTGCACACTCCAATGTGTTTGCCTATTTGTTTTTAGTTCATTTATAATTATAGAAGATATCTCTTTAGGAAAAGAGGATATCAGCTTTGATTGTTTCTTGTTCTTGATTGATTTTTCCCTGGATACAGATGGAGCTTTATCAGGGTTATCTGAACTCTTCATGAAAGCCAAACCTTCATGAAAAGTGTTAGGAACCATAACTGATTTAATAAGCCATTTGCAGTTTCACTGTACTGGCTGTGTGTACTTAGACTTGCATGACATAATCTTTGAGACAAGCATATGCTACTGGCATCTTTACAAAAAAAATTTCAGTAAGTTTTTTAATCTATAAATTTCATGTGTATTTGTGCCTTTAAAATGTAAATGTTATGGCATAAAATATTGAGGATTTTGTGGAACCTTTTTCTTCCTTTTTGTCTCACCCCTCAAAGAGCTGTATGTAAATGTAGTGAAAGAACCTACCCATGGTCCCTTCAGAAAAAGAAAAAAGTGGATTTTAATTATAGTCTTGTTTGTTTTGTTTAGCCTTTTTTAAGAAAGGGGAAAAACAAAGTCAAATTTGTAATGTTAGCTGGTTTATTTCTTCCTTTTATAAGAGGACAGTACTGTTAGGTTGAACAATATGCACCTCAGTAGTCATCAGTAGTTTGTTCTGTCTTTTTGAGATGACGAGTAGTAAGCTAGAGTTATTCATCAATGGACCTTGGTGTGAAATGGCTTTTTGTTGCAGAATCCAGAAGTGATATTTATGCTAATCAACAATGACAATGAGATACTGACACCAGAGATTCTCTTATCTTTGACCTGAAACTATAAAATCTCAAGAAGGTGACGAAGTGACTGGATGCTTGGCGTTTGCTCCCTGATACCTGAGAATTTTCAAACATCTACACCTAAACTCTTGTTACCATTTTTAACTAGTTAAGTCTTAAGATATACCACTATACCTCTACCGATGCTAAAATGAGTTAATCCCATGGCAGTCGTGGTAAAAGTCAACAACAGCTGACGCAACATTTTAGCCCACATGATGCTAACAGCTGCTAACACTCATTATGCTGGTCGGTAAACTGGAGAAGCTATATTAAGATGTAACAAGCAAACTCACCCACACCTTGTATGCTGCCCATGCTCCAATTTAAGCCTCTCTGCAAAAGGTTGCGGACACTGTGGCCTCACATTCAACCACCATCTCTGGAATGGAAACTGCTCTCAGCACTCATTCAGATGGAATCACTACTGTGGAGCATGAAGTGATCACACTGATATCCAAGTTGGAATCCTGTACCTAGATTATAGAAAGATTGCAGCTCATTTTCGAAAACCTGGTTTACTGCTCTGAATGACAGAACCTCCGAGTGACTTGCATACCAGAAGGACTGGTGGGCAAGGACACTTGCCTTTTTATGACCATAATGTTCAAGGAGATCACCAGCGGCACACTACTAGATTCCAATCTGGAACTGGATTGCGCACACCACAGCCCCAGCCATAAACCATCCTAAGGATACCAACTGTTTATTGTCCGCTTCTACAGATACACTGAGAAGGAGAAGGTATTTCAGTAAGTCAGGAAAAATGGTGACGTTTCATACCATGGGCATCCCATCAGGACCTTTGAAGATTTCAGCGCCACAAAGGCCAGCCACCTTTCACAAGGTGAAGGCTTTGCCCCACAAGGATTGAATATGCTTCAGCCTCATCTACCCGGCCCACCTTAAAGTCACAGGTTAATGGTCAGACCCGTACTTTTGACTCTAGAGGAGGCAGAGCGCTTCTTCCAAGATTCTAGAAGTAAGTGGATTTATTTGGACTTTGTTTGAATGCGCTCTCTCATACATATTCATATTAAACTTTTTATTTTCTAATGAACAAATTCACATTGAAGATGGCCTTTGGACATCAGGCACTCACCTGATAACTTAACATATGCAATAGTCCTCATGTTTTTTTTATTTTCTTTTTCTATTTTATTTCTTTTTCTTTATTACTCTCTGTACTGCGACTTGCACACTGCAATGTGCATTTAAATTTATCCTATTTATTTTTCCTTCCTGATGTTTAATTACAGGCTGTAGTTCAACCAGCTGTTCTAACTTTGATTAAAGTCTGTTTTATCTGTTGTTTTGTTTGTTCATTTTTCCTTTATTATTTATTTATTTTATTTTTCTGTTAACTTTGGATGTAGAGATAATAAATTATATGTGAAACATTTCCAAGTATAAAACATGTCTTTTTCCATTGCCGTTAAATTGGGCTAACTGTGCTTGGGACTGAAAATTGGCATGTAAAGTGTTAATTGTGTGACTTATATCTAACATTTGAATTTTAGTGCATATTGGACAACGAACATTAAAGCTTTAATCCCTTTCTTTTTAATTGAAAAACATTAAAAACGGCCACCATGCCACAGACTGTCAAATAATATTAAAAGCTTTGATAACTTTTTATCATAAAGGTCTAAAGAGTTTATAAACCAAATTTGGAATCGGTCAGATGAATTCTGTAGGTGGAGTTAAAGTACAACATGTTGACATAGCCACTCAATTCAACATGGATGCCCTACTGTTGGGTTATGTGGCAAGATTTGTGAGTTTCTGCAAATACCTTGACCTTTAACAACCTTTAACCTCTCTTTGCAAAACATCAAAATTTGCTGCACTGCCACAGATAAGCCATTTGATCAAAGCAGAAGTATTGTCATATACTATCAGACAAGTGTTATGGCTGAACTGATCAAGTTTCAGGTAGATTTGGTCAACCTGCTGGATGAAGTACATGTAAGTATCAAATGTGAACATTTCAAATAACGAAATTACCTAAGACAAAGAACAGTCCGATAAAAATGTCTGGACTGAGCTGCACATGAGGAACTCTGTTGGAGCTTGCCGCTTTTGCTCATCAGATTTAAGCCCTAACAATCTTACGTAATCCAACTCTTTCTTTTTATTACACTATTACTGTTAGTTAATAAGCTTGGCGCACAAAGAAACAAAGTTTTGTCTGCATTTGTGTCAACAGAACTAGGAACATATTGGGAACTTTTACACACATAAGTAAATTGTACTCTTAAATGTTTTCATTTATTCAAAGGAATGAATACAACAACAAAAAAATCTGTTATCCTAACAAATACGTTTTAGGCAATTAAAAAAGAAACCAACTATGTGAGCTACATACAAAATTGTTTCAGCCAAAAATCAAAAGTAAGCAGTTAGATTCTTCAGCTATTTAGCTTTGTCATACAAAGGAATGTGCACTTGTCAGTTAACTAAAGAAAAAATGTTGAAATATGAGGAGCAAATACAGTAAATATTTTAGGCTGCTAGCCAGTGCCAATATTGGGTCTGTTAGTAGACTGTAATTTAGACCTGTTTTATATGAAAAGAATATTAAGACAAATTTTGTTTGGCATTGTAAATATAATTGACTTGGTAGTGTAGTGATATCATTAGCTCTGAAATCTGGAAGAAGTACTTTTGAAAGGAAAAAAACAAGCCCATAAATTTTGTTAGCTTTTAATAATGTGTACCTCATCTTGCTGTTTTTTTTGTGATTTAGTGCTTTGTTCTGATCATGACTTCAGGCCAGATGTGGAACCATATCAGAGGACCACCTTATGCACACAAGAATCCTAGCACCGGCCAAGTTGTAAGACAAAAACACTATTTACAATATCCTCTCTTTTACAATATAGTATGTGGACTTGAAGACTAGGGTTAAACTGTCTGTATGTTTCAGAGTTATATCCATGGCAGCAGTCAAGCCCAGTTTGTGGCTGAGACTCACATCGTCCTACTCTTCAGTATCCTTGAGTTGTACACATAATCACAGGTACACCGTCAGCAAACACTGAATATAAGGACTAAAACCTTAAGATTCAATACAAATTAACTCTCGATAAAAGCCCAGTTAAAAAAAGAAAAGGCAAAGTAAGCCTCAGAGCCTGGATCCTCAGATCTAGAGTTTGATTGAAGTAACAAGGATTCTTTGCAGATTTTCTTCACACCTCCTTTTTTGTTTTTTGTTTTGTTTGTTTGTTTATTTTTTGTTAGTTTGGGTTTTAGCACTTGAAAAGTTTCCCAATCTGCTTGTGACAGGACTGCAAATCATCTCTTTCCTCCCTTACCACCACGCAACTAGGTATCTTACCTTAAAATGGCCCTTGATGAGCTGTAGTCAATATATTTCAATAGAATTTTAAGAGTAGTAATGTCATGCATCACATACATTTGTTGTCTAAACCATGACCCTAACTGTCAGATGCTGCTGTTACCATGGGAATGGTGCTGCTGTGTGAGGCTGCTACTTCTGACGTGGACATTGGCAAGAGGAAAAGTATGTTGCACGCACAATGACTATTACTGTTTTTCCAAGATTATTTGTATACTATGTTGACAATTTTTAAAAGTTATATGTTTTTCATTTCTTTGTATGTGTAAATACACATGCATAGTGTGCATGTTGAAGAGTCCTTGGACAAGATACTGAACCCCAAACTGCACCAGATAATTTTTCCACTGGTTTGTGCATGTATGTGTATGACCTTGTAACATTTGCAACACTACGAACATGAGGGATCTAGTGTGGCTTCCTGGCACTGGAAGTGAGTTGATTTGAAGAAGGACTCAACAGTCAGTAGTCAAAAAATGCAGTAATTTTGTTTGCCAAAAATCAAGGGAAGAGATTGATAAGCAAAAGTCACAGGAAAAATAATAAAGGACAATAGATGGAACAAATAACTTAAAGACCACAGCCTCACAGTAAGCTTCAGACAACAACTCTCCCACAGTCTATATCTAAGTGGCTTTATATAGGTTTTCCCAGCCAGACTGGATTTAACCACCACAGTGTGGAGAGTGAGAAATTCACATTAACTTTAAGTTTACTCAAAAACACAAAAAATATTTAAATTTACAAATAAACATTCAAATAAATTATGTTTCACGATGAATAAAAATAATGCTCTAATAATGTTTTCTCCAAAGAATGAATCTTGCTTCCTCCCCTTTCAATGCCCAACAGTGTCTTGCCCATGTGTAGAGGCCACCTGCCATTTTTTTTTGTCATTAAGAGTTTTATAAGAATAGAATAGAATAGAATAGAATAGAAAGTTTTATTGTCTGTTCTTCAGTACAAACAGAAATTTGTCTTCAACATGGCTTCATCACAAATTAAAAACACACTTACAAACACATTCACACGGGTTGGTAAGGTTATTCCCCTCTTCTTCACTGAAAGCAAACAAAACAAACAAACAAAAAAAATTCAAATCAAATCAGACACACGATAACCCCAAAAACAACAAAATAATAACAGCACAGACTGAGCACAGCATTATTTTGGTTACAGAAAAACCTGGAATTAAACAAAATTATTTTAAATTTGCACCGCATCAGTCCCCTTGATCCGTCCGCAGATGACTATTTTACAAGTCAACTAAAAGAAGCCATTAAGCACATCCGGAAACTCTCTGCAAATGAACGTTGTCTCTGTCCACCAATACACATGGGAACAAAGGATATCTCAAAGGCAGATCAACTACTAAGACACGCACCATAACTCTCAAGTGTCCCTCCCGCACTAAGTTATCCTCATCAACTGATTTTAAAATCTCTCAAAAAATCTGTTTGCTCTTTTAAGCTAAACTCTACACCTAATTCATCATATGGTTACATGTTTTGTTTCTAACAAGATCAGCTATATTTCTTACACCACTAGACAGCCAGAACAGGCCAGAATTTTTTTTTATTATTCACAATATTCAAGGTATGGGTAAATTAACTTTTTCACAGACCTCCTGATGGTTGGTAAAGGGACCAACTGCCATTAGTTTGTTAATGTGTGTGGGAATGAGTAAAAGCTGATTTGTGTTGTAAAGTGACTTAAACAGTTAAAAGGTTAGAAAAAAGTAGAAAAACTTGTCATTATTTGATTGTGAAGCATCTAACAGTCTCCTGCCTGTAGGAAAATATTACAGGAGGCAAAGTCTGTCACTGTGCTATTAGCATATCCACATGAGTAAAAAGCTATTTCTGCAGAAAGCCATCATTGTACAAGATAGTGAGCAGATGCAGGGTTTTTGAATGAAATGCTGATGGAGCATTACTTTAGTTTTTTGTACTTAAAAGTTGAATTGATTTGAAGCCGGTGTGTGTTGGTTTGCCAGGTCTGTTGGTTACAGCTGGCTCATTCAGCCTCTTACCCCATCATTCAAGCAATATGTTTCGTGCTCTTTTTGTCTATGATCAGAACTGAGAGCAAGTTCAATGTTGATTTTTTTTTTAAAACTTTCTGCAGGCAATCTTCAATGGAAACAGCCATGTCTTCCATTCTTTGTCTTTCTGTCTTTTTATCATGGACCTCTTCTCAACCCTCCCCTTATGGCCACTGTTAGCTTGATTAGAAAAGTTTTGCTTTCTTTCACTGACCACAATACAATGTCTGGACAGAGGGTTGTGTGGACCTCCTCTCGGAACTACAGCCGCCTGCCCAAATTGACCCTCATTTCTCAGGAACAGACAGTTTGCATCAGGCTGGGCTATTTTTTCTAGGTTGAGAAAGTCCTGGCTCCCTCTTTGATGAAGGTGACAGTCTTCCTAACGTGAGTGTCAGCTGTCATCTTCTCTAAACTCTCCTGCTCTAGTGTGTAAACAAGAGACAAGAGCATCTTATTGTGGCTCCATTTATATTGTTCTTGGGTTACAGAAGTTTTTCAACCAGTGTTGTTTTTTTCAGTTTCGTCAATTTTGTCAGTTTTGTCAATTATCATCAAATAAATTACGAAATCTACACAAGAACAAAAAAAACTCACAAAGTTATGACAGAAACTAAATTGTGATTGACATTTTTTGTCATCAAATAAAACCTGACAAAATTTATAACGGTTAGGGATGTTTTGAGAAGTGAGCCAATCAGAATGTACTATTGTTATTGTTATTGTTGTCTCACTGGCTCGTCGTTTTATGAGCCAATAAGACATAATCTCTTTGGGATGTCGTGCAGACGTCATTTTCCCTCTGTGTCAGCATCTCATCATGCCCACAACACAAAAAAAGCTGAAACAAAAGAAAGACACGGTCCAAACTCCAAAGTGAGTGTCACATGGTTCAAAAGTATGTAATACAGAAGTGATGGGACTAGGAGGAAAAAGCAGTCTCTGGTATAAAAAAACACCACAAACTTGAGGAGCCACTAGCAAAAACCCTAAAAGCAAATTGGAAAAAAAAAACCCGCTCTCAATTTCTGTCCTGTAATATTATAAATAAAACAAATGATTAATACAGACTAAAGAGAGTAATATTTGCAATGTTACATTTTTTGCTGTCCTCAAATAAAACAACTTACTACATAGCATATTTGTTGGTTTTGTCTTTATTTAAGATGCCCTGAAAAAAGATAGGATTAATATGATGACAGTTAAAAGTGTCTGTATTGTTGTTCCATTATGTTACATTCCATTATGTCAGGCTAATAAACATTCGAAATAAGTATTTAAATCCCAGAGAAACATGAAAATAATACATTGCACTTAGGATATTCGTTGACTAAACCTTCCATAGATTGTGTCGGCTTAAATTGTAAAATTTTGTTGAAAATTCGACTAAAATGAATGCATTTCTGGTGACTACACTAAAATTAGTGTGAAATTTCAGAGACCAAAACTAGACTAAAATTAATACATTTTGGGTGACTAAATTATTACTAATATTGATTTTTTTCCTCAAGACTATAAATAAAAATAAATTTTTAAAATGCTATCAAACACAACACTGTTTTCAACCTGACAGCATGTGTGCAAGTGTCCCCTTTTGATTGTACACTGCATGCACAATTATTAGTTATTAATTATTAATTATTATTGTATTTTTAAGAATTTATTTAATTGATGAACCAATACAGTGCTCTCGGTCAATCCAAAATGATAATAAACCTGAAATCTGAATATTTAAGACAGTAAAAGTGAGTTTTTGGCTTTCTTAGGAGAATATCCATTTGTGCACAATTATTGGGCAGGTATTAGTGTGCAGAATTATTATGTCACTAAATGAAAAATGAAAATTTTTTCCATCTCACTTGTTTACTTTCATTTGTTGAAGTGAGAATAACAAACATACAACTCAAAATTTACAAATAAACATTTCTGAAATTTCCTAAAAAGAATTCATTAACCAATATAGCCACCCTTCTTTTCAATAACAGTCATAAGCCTTCCATCCATGGAGTCTGTCAGTTTCTTGATCTGTTGCCAATCAGTTTTTTTGTGCAGCAGCAACCACAGCCTCCCATATGCTGTTCAGAGAGGTGTATTGTCTTATCTCACTATAAATCTCCTGATTAAGAAGGGCCCACAAGTTCTCGATGGGGCTTAGGTCAGTGGAGAAAGGGGGTCGTGTCATAATTCTTTCATCTTTAAGGCCCTTGCTGGCTAACCACGCCATACAGCTTGGAGTTGGAAAATATGCATAAAAATGATGATATGGTCAAAATACTCACTTGCCTAATAATTGTGCACACAGAGTAGAAGTTGTTGTAAACTTTTTGATAGTATTATTGTGCTTGAGCAGATCCCATTTTGTTTATGCTACTTGGGATCTTTGTTCCACTGTTCTAGACAGCCGTCTTTCTCTCACAGGTCCATACCTCAGTCGGATCATGACTTACTTGATCACTGCAATTGTGTTGTCCAACTATTGGAAGCATGCAGAGCTGAGGCCTTGCCACCCAATGTAGGGGTTAATAATGTCTTGCAGCTTCAGTGAACTCAACTGCCTTCTCTATGGCAGTAATCACTGCTTTTGTCTGTCCAGATGTGGTTTACATGCCTCTTATGACTCTTTTGATACCTTGAAAAGTTTTTTTTGTTTGTTCGTTTGTTTTTTCAACTTGTTTTAAACTCATTTACATCATTGTATCCTGCAACTCCGTTGAAGTTCTTTATACTTAAATCATTGATTTAATAGACTGAATATTAAAAAAATTAATTTGCAAGACCAGTTAAATTTAATTCAGTTCTTGAAAGCGCGAAAAAGCTTGTGTTGTCTCTGTGCTTCATCTGAGTGTTATCAATTGAGATGAATGGTATAGGGAAGCAGGGGTTCTCTAACCTCCTTGGCATTATCACTATTAACTTACTGTTAATGTAGAAAAAAACAAGTTTTCAATTTCAAAAGCACTTACTCTTTGACCCTGTTCCCTCCTGAGTGATCCAATCACAACTACACAGCATTCAGTACAGGTGGGAATGCACCCAAGACGAAGATGCATTTGAGATCAGATCACTCAAACCACATTCAGGAGTGGTCTGAGCTGTATGGTGCCACATTCTTTTAGCAGTGGGAACAGCATTCTATCCTATAGGCCACATTGAAGGACTGCCCACTCAACTTCTTTGTTTTTCGGCTCGGCGTGGTTTAGTGCAGTGCTGCCTCCAGCAGGTAAAAAACAAGAACACAGTTGGTCTCTACAAGCTGGAATGATGTATGTGGTTATGTGCATAGTGGGGGAGTGAGATCCAATCACAAGTGATCAACAGATACTCATTTGGAGACACATGTTGATTCCAGGTGGGAGTACATACAATTAGCACTGTCCACTTGTGATCCATCACACTTGGGACGGATTGAAAAACCAGGTGGAATCAGGCTCTTAGACCATGCTCCAGATTGCCACGCCAGCAAAAGTAAAATGTCTTTACAGGAAATGGTTTACATTGTATAGATAACAGTTGGTCTCTGGCATAGGTGAACTCTCGGTGGGTTGACAGACAGTGTCTTGACCTAAGTGTTGCACTTCAAAGCAGGCACAGTCTGCCTGCTCTATTTGCGAACTAAATAGAGTGCAGTTGGGAGTCAGCTGCAAGCAGCAAATCAATATAAATCTTGACTAGAGCAGTTTCAGTACTGTATAGGGAGCAGAAATCAGACTCTGATTGTCTTCTCATAAAAGAAATAAACTGAGTGGACTCAATCTTTTTCAAAATCTTGAAAAATTGCAGCTTTTTGGATGACACTTGAGTGTTGAATTGTTTACACATCCCTAGTATTAAATTGTAAAACTGATTGAGAAATTTGTAGCATTTCTCTGGAGAGTATTCCATAGGCTGGCTAGGTGGGAGACCAATCACAGAATTTACTGTTTTAAAAGTATTCTAGAATTGTGGTCATGATAATCAATTGAATAAGAAATACAATTTTTCCTTTTTTCTTCAAGTTTACTCTGATATAAGAAAATGAAACAGACTGCAGCTTTGGAATCTAAAATATTTGTGCAGTGTGATGTAAATTCTGGTCAAAGACAAGCTGTGGGAATGAGGAGGTCAGGAGATGACAGGTGTCTTACGCAGAGGCATTTACTGTAGAACTTGTTATCAAGGAGATCAGTATTAGCAATATTTAAAAAAACATGGATATTAAAAGCACTACAAATAAGTGCTCTGTCGCATTTTATCTTGATAAGCGATAAAGAATCTAAACAAGTTTCTGCATAAAACCAGAGGTCAGTTTAAGTGGCTTAAGTGGTCTATTGATCAAAGCAAGCACCTCCCCTACAGGAGGCATCCATTCAATGGGTGCAAGGAGTATCTATTTTATTTGATGTTAGGGGGAGGGTTTAGAGAAGAACAGGTTGTTCGATACCAAATCAGGCTTGATCCACTAGCCATTGGGACATATTATGAGATTATCTCAATTTGAGTTTTTTCAGATTGGAGAAAAAAAAAAGTGAATTATTTTGAAAAAGAAACAACACATTAAATAATAATAATAATAACAATACATTAAAATAAAAATAATAATAATAATAAAAGTTTGACTGTTTTCATTAGGGCCCGTATTCATAAAGATTCTTAGAGAGAACTTGAAGAGCGCTCCGAAGTCAGGCAAAAAATGCAAAGATCTAAAGCTTAGAGGTGATTTAACAACATTCTCAAACCAGCTCTGAGCAAGGAAAGTGTAGAAACTTTTAACTCAGGGAACAATTACAAGTCATAATTAAAAGATAGCCAACAAAATGTTTAAAGACTGTTCATGTTGTTAACACTGATAGTGGTGTATTTCTGTCTGTTTCCATGTAAACAGCCCCTTAAAGAACTTTTTATAGAGAACTAAAAAAAGATTGCAGAACAACAATTGTTTGCACCTGCACAAATGTTCCCAAATATATTCTGAGATCACACAGATAGAATCTGCCAGAATTGTTTGATTGGTGTACAGCCCCATGTGACCATGTGAGGTCTTTTGTTTGCGATGTGGGAAAATTTTCTCAATTTTTTTATGTGAAATCTGGCTTCAACCTGAGTCCTGGGTGAGACTCTTAGAAAGTCAGATGAAGTACAGTAAACTCAACTTCCCACAATCCCCCAGGTTTCACACATTTGTGTGAGAACTATGCCTCAGTACCCATGATGTTGCATCACTCTCTTTCCCGACCCCCAGAGTAGGGGAAGGAGCAGTTCTTTTCTCAGCCCAAAAGGGCAGAGTACACTGTCTTTGCTTCTCGCTCTCTTTCTTGCCACCTAGAGCAGGGGTTACTTCTCAACAGAACTTCTTCAGCAGTCTTTTCTTTGTAGATTGCTGCACTTCACTCCTTTCAACAGCAGCAGCCCTAGAGCATTCACAAGGATTAATGTAGAGTGATTAAGTAAAGTCAGTCAGCAGCTAGAACACAAGGTCTGCCAGCTGACTTTTACAGGCAGCAGGAATCACAGGGTAGAATTAGCACTAAGCTGCTAACCTAAAGGAGAAAGGAGAAAAAAACAGTGATCTTTAGAGACACAGAGTTCAGAATTCCAGACCAGCCTGTACTCTACTGAGAGGCTTCACAAATGTGCCACTTACTGAACCTAATATTGTTGCAAGCTTAATGGACTTTACAAAGAGGCACACCAGAAAGGACATCTTTTCCTCTCCAGTGACTTAGTAATGTAACTTGGCCTAACTTGGTATAGTGTAGCATAGAAGGCTTAGCACAGGAATGGCCGACTAGCTCAAACACAGGGTAACATGAGGCAGTCAGCCCATGTTTTTTGATGTCAACTGACTTGGTGTGTCCTGGTCTTTACAGCTGCCTTCAACTCTGCAGACCATGATATCTTCATCTCTTACTTGGAACACTGTGTGGGCATTACAGGTACTGCTTTGGAGGTCTTCAGGTCCCATTTATGTGGTAGAACTTTTTCCCTCAGTCTTGGTGACGCTATATCATCTCCAGGGCCTCTCCACTGTGGAGTCCCTCAGGTCTTTATTTTCAGGTCAATTAAATTCTCCCTCATCTTGTTTCACCCTTATTCAGACGACATGCAAATCTACCTGCCTTTAAAGCAAAATAACACAAACTCCTTAAAAACACTGTTTGAATGCCCAAAGGACAACAAATTTTTAGATAGTCTTGAATTTTTTAAGCTATGAGGCCAAAACTGAAGTCCTGATTTTTCGAGCCAGTGTTGCCTGTGATGCTTCCTGTGACTTGGGCTACCTAAGAGAATATTTAAAATGTAATAAATGTTGGTGTGGTGAATTTAAATTTGATAACAGGTTAAACTCAGTGGTCAAATCCAGCCTTTTCCAGCTGAAAGTTAGATCTTAAGTCAAGTCCTTTTTCATCATTTTATGATTTTGAAAGGGTTATTCATGGGTTTATCTTGTCTAGGGTTGATTACGGTAATGCCATTTCTGTTGGTGTTAGCCAGGCCTCCCTCTCACATTTCCAGCTGTCTTAAATGCTGCAGCTCATCTTTTAAATCATTAAATGGCCTAGCTCCAACCTATCTCTCTCACCTTTTGCAACCACACACCCACAAAGGTCTCTAATGTCTGCCGATCAATCACTTCTGGTGGTCCCAAGATCCAGGTTGAGGCACAGGGAAGATCATGTCTTTGCAGTTGTAGCTCCCAAATTTTGGGATGAGTTGCCACTGCATGTTAGGCTGCCCCCCATGCTCCCTGTTTTTTTAAATCACATCTTAAAACAAATTTTTATTCCTTGGCCTTTTACTGAGTATGAAAGCTGTTTTCTTTGTCTTTCTGCACTGGAAAAAAGGCCACTCCAAAAATAAGTAAAAAAAAAAATTAATACAAGTTATTTTTTGCTTGTAATAAGTAAAAAAATTCTGCCAATGGAACAAGTGAAAATTCTCTTGATAAGATTTCTTGAAATAAGATAATATATTTAAGCCTTACAAGATCTTGAAATAAGCTGAAAAAACTAATTCTTAGCTATATTTTACTAGTATTGTGAAGTTTTGTGTCTCATAATAAGAATGTGGTGCTCAAAAATAGTATTTTCCCCCTCAAAAGTAGCATCTTTTTTTTTACCTTCCACTCTGAACAAAAGGCCACTCCAAAAATAAGTTAAAAAAATTAATACAAGATATTTTTTGCTTGTAATGAGTAAAAAATCTGCCAATAGAACAAGTGAAAATTCTCTTGATAAGATTTCTTAAAATAAGACAATATATCTAGGTATCAGGAAAGTGAGAAATCCCTTGAAATAAGTAGTAAAGCACTCATTCCAAGCACTGCTTCTTTTTTAATTTGAGTGAAAAGATCTTAAAACCAGAGCTACTAAACAAGATGATTCTTCTGCATTCACAGTAAAAAAGAGTCATGCAAACAGAATTAACATCGTCAACAATTATTTATTCAATTAAATTGCTTTTAAATTGCCGAAAGAGTGCCTTGTTATACCTAGTGTTTAGGTAGTTAGCAAACTTCACTAAGACATTGCAACATTAAACATCACAGGTAATAATGTCTAGAATGCAAGTAATGTGGTGTTGTTACATTATTCACTGTCATCATTATCGAACATTAAATAAGATTTCCTTACACAACAAAAAACAGTATTGGAACAGTTGCATATTAGTTTTGTGTTCCTACCACCACTGATAACATGTTTGTAAGTTTGTTAATATAGTTAATTGTCATTAACAGGGCATACACAACATTGGTGGCACAAAAAATGCTTTGATGAATGAGAGAAAAACTTTAAAAACTCTACAACACAGGCTCCCACCCACCCTCATGTTACTCCAAGTATCAGGGCAGTGAAACTAGTAGTGTCAGTTTTACTTTATCAATACTTATCCCTAGTACCCCTATACAGCTCTACTTCCCATTAAAATCTTTCCACTCTGCCATGGCTCTTTTGCATGAGGCTGTGCTGTCTCGTTCATGGATAGTGTCCTGTAATATTTCTGTCTGAATGACTGAGAGGAGGGTTGCCACATACTTTGGATATGTGAGATGCAGGATGTAGTAGTAAGCAATCAGATAAAGCAGACCTTCACTCAAGTCTTCCTTGGCAAATGTCGTGACGGGAATGGTTCCAAGACAGACAAGACAGTGGAACCCATCAAACAGTAGCACAGGGCTGCAGAGAGATCTCTTCTGCAGGTAGATCATGGGATCTTCTGTTGGCTAAAGAAAAAGAAGAAAGAAAAAACAGAGAGATTTCTTTAGGGTAGAACAGAAAAAACTACTGGAGCAATCCTATCACTCAAACTGTTAAACACCACAGTGCCCATGCATGTAACCATGACTGAAGCAATACTAGCCATGTATGTGGTATATGAAAGCAGATTGCTTTCTGTTTTAAAAACAAGACCACAAGAAAAAGCCAAAACATATTTGCTAGTGAAATCATCATGAGAAGAATGGCTCTTGCCTCAGTAGTCAAGGTCACCACATATTTTAGGAAATGTTGGGGTACTTATTAAAGTAAATGCCTTTGCAGACATACATGAAATGTTGAATGTGACAAAATGTGAACAAACTGTCACCTGAAGGACATGAAGCAATGCCTCACTGGCATGTCCCAGCTTCTTAGGTGGTGCACTTGGTGAAGGAAAGTGTGGGAAGTGCCCTAAACAGTGCTAATGGCGTATTCCACTAGAACAGAACAAATCAACTTTTGGTTCGAAATTACTCTTCTTAAACATGATTACTGTCATGTTCGTGTTGGTCAAAAACAAACCTTATTTTTTCAGCATGAAGAGTATTATCATTCTGCACCTATTTATTTAGCATTACATATCGGCAACATACACCATTCAATTCATACCCATGTTTGAGGCGATGTGGTAATGACTTACCACATCATGGGTGGCCTGATCACTTTCTTCCAAACACCGTAAAATTTCAACTTGGCGCAGAAGTCTTCCCATCTTGTCTTTAATTCATCTATGAATTTGCTGTTCCCCTTATCCAGGATCTGCCGCAGGTCATCCATCACCTATAATGTAAGTGAGTGTTAAAACCTGCAACAATGCTTGCTTTTCTTAATAAGCCAAAACAACAAGTTAATCACTTACATGATGAAGATCTTTGAAACATGGATCTGCATCCAGGATCTTTGTTGGCCTGTCTTCTTCTTTCAGAGCATCACTGTCAATGAAGGCTCTTCTTGCTTGAAACTCAAGTTAAGGGTTTGGGAGACAGCATCTTGGTTGGGTTTTGGTTTCTTGTACAGCTCCTGCAGGGTCTGGTAATGTCTGGCCTGTATTGTCAGACTTTCCTTGTCCGCTAAAATGGAGAAGACAAATCAGTAATGGGTATTGGATGTGTCAATCAATCTACTCAATGTAATTTTAATGCTGGACAGAAAATTGCAATCTCTGATTAAAAGTGCAAAATATATTGACAAACAAAAGCATCTTAAACCCCCAACACACACAGAGTAATATTATGCATATACATTAAGCAACATATGCTGTTTCTGCTCTTTGGAAAGGCAAATGGATGAAATTGTCTGTAACGTCAAAGTATAACAAGACCCAATGAGAACTGAAATGTAAAAATGTCTGTAATATATCGTGATATTCAAAACTATCATAACATTTCCTAGCCTTCATACCCATTATTATTATCAAAATTACATGTTTCTACTTACCTGAACTGTGGCCATCATCACTGGTCCCAGATGTTTGATGCAAAATAATCCTTGATCCACCACTTGAGTCTGCATCATAATCTTCTCCCTGGTCACTTGCTGAGAAGTCAATGCAACGCCTTTTCTTTGTATGGTCCCTCTCTGGTGTGGGCCTCTGCCTCTTTTGTGGGGACATCACATTCTGCAGCCTCTTGTGAAGATTCTTGTAAATGCTCATCTGTGGTAAATAAAATTTTACTCATTGAAGAACAAATAAAGATGAAAACTGAACTTTTTTATGTCACAAATAAACAGTAGCAGCCAAAAATAACCATATACTTCAAAATCTAAGTGCACAAAATAATATAATCACTTACATGTTTCAGAGTTTTGTCTTTATCCTGTATCATGGGATAATACTCCACTAATCTCCGAGCCATTGCAGTGACTTCATGATTGGAAGGGTACCGGACCTCCTCTCCTTGCTGACTTGCTCTCAAGATGGAAATCATGCTGGTGACAGTGTTCCTCA
>JAPZDZ010094861.1:0-17780 GCA_029783805.1 Acanthurus tennentii
TTATTATTATTATTATTATTATTGCTATCATTAGTATTATTGGTATTGTTAATAGTATTATTAATAGTATCATTATTTTGCTGCTCCTGGAACAAGGTGGCAATGGTTGACCTGGAACCTTCCATGAATTGATTTTCAACTTTCCCCACCCAATGCCCCACTGGCACACGGCACAAAGTGTACGATAGGGCCCTAAGTCTCTCAGTCATAGCTGTTGAAAAAACACCACTGCTGTAGATCCTTGTAGACTCCAAATGGTGCTGCTTCTGCTCCTTATAGTCTAACTTGAAATATCTACTCACCAAAGTTAAAGCTTGCTGTGCAGCTCTCTGATCGTGCTCAAGAGGAACAGTTTCATTCATTTTAATCACGCTTCTCATAAATGAATAAAGTAAAAGAAAATCATGGTTGAGTCTGTGTAATTTTAGTTCACTAGGATATTTCCTTCCCTTTGATAGATTATGATTACAAGGCAGGTGTGGGCAGGAATGTCATTTTCTGTCTTGCGCACAATGCAGGAGGCGATTAATACATTCTTCATCAGAGGATTTCCTGCAGAAGAGAACTAGACAGAACATTTTTCAAGCAATTTTTAAGACTTTTTGTGTAACAGGACCCTTGGGAACCACAGCACTCGCTCCATACTGGGGAAGATTAATAATTCAGACAGGGGAAGCAGCAGCAGATTGACCATCTGGACGCTCTAGAGAGCTGCTGATCGACGACCAGCTCCAGGAAGTCCTGGCTCATTCAGCAATAAATATTTAAAAACTCAGAGTCGAGGATAAGTGTTATTTTCGAAACATTTCATATTTTGTGCAACTAACAAGAAGAAGTTTTTTTTTAGAAGATTATTTGAAAAAGTATCAAGAAGCATGTCAGTTCCTCTGTTCAGTTGAAATTAATCTATAAATCCTAAGAACAACTGAAACAAAAAGGAACTCGAGCAGGTGAATAAGAGTGCAAGAGACAATGTTTTACATACAGTTTTGTAAAAACTGTCTACAATTTTTAAAGGCCTGTCACTCATAAAATGTTAATTTACACTGAATTTGAAAGGTATATGGTGAAGGAGTGTTTATGTAAATGAAGGAAGGAAAGTAAAAGCTAGTCAGTCTTAAAGGATAAGTTCACAAATCTTAGATCTGTCTCACCTTTATTGCCCGGTACCCATATGAACATAAAAAAATAGATGTAGCTTGGTTTAATCATTTCTTGTGTTCACACTGGTCTGATCTCTACTTTTTTTTCTTTACTGTCTTATTGAGCCGTGACGAATACTTTTGTGCACAGTAACTTGTGGTTGTGGCCTCTGTGAAGTGGCAAGTGCACTCTACGTATGTTAGGTCACTTGTGGGTTGCTGCGTAGGTGTATTGTGTGTAATGTGTGTAATGTGTGTGTGCTGGGGTTGTCTACAGTTTGACCACTTTGTCTTGTGGTCCCTGTGGCTTCAGTCCATGTGTCTAGGAGAAGGGAAACATCATCACAGAAGAATCTATGGAGTTCAGCATGTGGATCATGAGAGGGTCTGTGGCTTTACACTATACAGTATTATACACTTGTACACCATTTTGAATATTTTTAGATACCTGTTACTGTCCTTCATTTGCAGTGCTATGAGAAAAATAAATCCTTTTTCATTTTTATTTAAATACTTAGAGATATGACAATGAATTAAATCTTGAATCATCAATCTTTACTTGCCGATGTTTAAATAAGAGCTATAGATTCTAAGGAGATGACTTATTCACCTCTAGCTTCTCAGCTTGTTGCAGAGACTGATGGGAGCAAAAATATACTTGTTCTACCTTTAAGATGAAAGCTAAGTGTACTTACAGTCTTAAACTATGTTTTTTAATGTTTTTTTTGTTCTTTTTTAGTATCTTTGTGATCATATATAATTAGCTGTACACATTTCAAGTCTGTGTGTTTTTTTTGCCTGTTTCTTTTTGCCTGGATTGTGTCAAACTTCTTTGTGTTTGTTTAATATTATACAGTTTGCTCCTCTGTAAAATATGCTGCCAATAGACTTGTCCATGTTTACGAATTGTCATGTGCTTTTATTTGAACATCCTCATGTCTAGATTAGGAAAAGCTGGGTTAACTTATCAGGGTGATAACCACCATCATGTGACCACTTAGCATGATTGTGGTTGTTAGTTTAGTGAAGTCAGATAATATAAAGATATCCGGGGCATGTTGAACTTGCTACGAAGTACAGGCCTCAGGTCAGTTTGCGTTGCTGGTTTCCCACATCCATCACCTTAACTTGTGGATGTAGTTGAAGACCACTTTGGTTTCATTTTGTGTTGTTGCCACTTCATTTCTGTTGGTTTTTGTGTATTGATGTTGAGTTGTGAGATCTTCGTAGGGGTCTACATGTTGTGAACCATTTGGTCTGCTGTGTTGATCAGCTGTGTCAGTGTTTTTGTGTCGGTAAACTAAGTAAATTATGTTTTTTGTGGTGTTTTCTTGCCCATGTCATGGTTGTAGCCATTTTGTGCCAAGTGGAATTGGCACCCATTGGTTTGGCTCCCTGGTTTGTTTGCTGTTCAAACACAGTGGTGGCATCCTATTGGCTTTCTCGCATGTGTAATGATAAGATTGTGTTTTTTCCACATGTGACCTAAGTTGACACCTTTCCAAGTTACCTGCACGTGGTTTCCTTCATACTGACCGTGAAGAATATCATGTGAGGCCAAAAGGAGACTGGAGTTTGGTTCATGTTTATGCTGATCTGTTGTTCATAACTGCATCTGCACATTGTAAGTGTCATGATTGTGCTTTTGGTTCAGTTAGTTTCTATGTTATTTGAGTTTTGCTGTCAAGTTTTATTTGTTCTTGTTTATGCAGCTCATGCTCTCTTGTGTTTCCTGTTTTATTTTTGTAACTTTTGTTCCGTCTTTTTTCTACCCATGTCCTGTCAGGTCTCCCTCCTCGTGTGATTACCTGCTGTGTCCTGATGTGTTTCACCTGTGTTGATTGTCTCACCTGTGTCTCATGACTCTTAGTGTGTATTCAGTCTCTGTGTTTCCTCTTTTGTCTTAGTCAGGTTGTCTGTTGTTCACACTGGTCCTGTCCTGTTTGAAGTTTTTTTGTTTTTTGTCATTTTTAATTTCCTACTTTTTTGAGCTGTCCCTTTTTTGGACCTTTTCTTGCTTACCTTAGTTAGGTGATCTCTAGGTTTTGGATTTTCTTATTTACTTGAAACCTTCAGCTTTAAATAAAGCTTTCTTTTTGTAGCACACAGCCTGTTGTCCTGTGTCTGCATTAGGGGTCCCCTCCTGTTTAAAATGTAACAGTTAGTATGAGTGAAATACTGTGTATCACAGCACTCCAAGATTTGTGAGTAGTTGTAAAACCCTCACTCATTACTGTACTCTTTACACTAGGGTTGGTTGGCCATTTCTGACCGTTTACAGTCTTTCGTACTTGTTTATTAAGCCATTCTCGTTAAACTCTCAACTTACATTCTACTGTGTTCACACTTTGCACAGATTTCTGACTGAAGTTGTAGTCTGACATCGCAAAATGCGTCTTCTGCAAGTGTAATAACTGAACTTGGAAATGAAGCTTTGAAGTGCTCTGCTCTAATCATCTTTAGCAGCCATCAAAAAGAGATGAAGTGATAGACTTTGTCCTTCTGCCTCATTTTAAGGCTCTTGTAAATAAAGTGGTGAGTTTCAGTTGAAGCTGTGTGTTTTCCGTTTTATGTCTCTAACTTTTTAAACTGCCATCTTGGCCTGGTCTTCCTTAAGGAGAATTTTTTTTTTTGATCTTGGTGGGATTAACCTGGTTAATTAAAATAAAGTATGCAGTGCTGTGCAGTACTACTAGGTTCCAGACTTGAGTACATCAGAATTAACGTTAAGTCTTTAAGCTCAGAGGCAGAGAGGTGATGCTTTTCTGAGTGTTTTCATTCTGTGCATGTAGCTGTGCTTTATCTTAACATACAGCCTTGTAAGTAGCATTTCTGTCCTTTTTTTCTAAGTTCACTTCCTGTCCAAGGCTTACCAGAAAAGTGGTAGTCACAGTTGTGAGCCGTATTAACTGTATCAGAGTTGACCTTTTGATGTTTTTGTGCTTCCAGTGTGAGGAACACACTGTTGATTTGTAAGGTTGAAGCTGTGTGTTTTCCCTTGTCGTTCCTCTAGTTTTGCCGTTGTGTGCCACATCTTGATAACTCAACAAGTTGGACCTGGTTTTGAGAGAAAAGTGCCGAAGAGCTTCCATGCAGCATCAGAAGAGAGACTTCTGGAGTAGAGACTGCTTGCTTCAGTGTCTCTCAGTCTCAGATATTGTGTTGCATGTCTTGTTTTAACTTTGTGTCCTTTGTTTGTTCGTCTTGATTTAGTGCCTATGTTTTTTGTATGACTTTATGCTAAGAAATCCCATTGCTCTTGTGGTTTTAAAAGGCCTCTTCTGTGATTTGTGTTTCTTGTTTGCCCTGCAGGCTTGGAGGCTTGTTGTTTTGTGCTAAAAACTACCCAAAATTATCTGAAGCAAAAAAAAAAAAAACACAAAAAACTCAGTAGTCTGAGTGTGATAAATTTACTGGTCATTTTCCAAAGTCAGTCTTTTAAGTACAAAACTTCTCTTTTTAGCCATGCTTGCAGCATAGCTTTTATGATGGCAATGTTGGTCTGCTGATCTGTTCAACAGTCACTTTCATCTGTACTGAAACAACTCTAACTATTAGATATTCCATAACACTTTATGCAAACTAGAAGGTCATCAGGTTAATTCTACTGACATCCCTGACCTTTCCTGTGGTGCCACAAGAAACAAAACTTTACTGATTTGAAGTAAAATGTTTGAACATCAGTTGGATAGAATATGATGATATATAGTTTAAACATTCATGTTTTCCTCCAAATCAATTATTACTTTCTTGATCCCTTAACTTTAAATCTAGTGCCATCATCAGGCCAAACTTTTAACTGATCATATAGTTTAATGCTACTTAACTGAACTTAGCATGTGTTAGCATTAAGCTAAATGCAGCATTATGCTAAAGTAAAGCCTCCCAGAACCATTAGCATGGCTTCAGTCATTCTTCTTTTTGTCCTTGGTGTCATGTCCAAGAAGTTATGTTAACTTATATTTAGTTTTGTCTTGTGTCTATGTTGTCTCGTGGCTTCCTATTTTATTTTGAAATCTAACTCTCCTGTCGTTTCAGGTAACCTGCTCTTTCCCCTTGAGTGTTTCCCACTGGTCTGATTGTCTGCCCTGCCCTGATTGTTTCCACTTGTTTCCCTCTACCTTGTGTGTGTATATAGTCTGTGTTTCCCTTTGTCCTGTGCTAGTTCGTCTTGTTTTGTAAAACCAGAGAACCTATGCCGGTCTGTGCCGCATTTTCTTGTTAAGTCAGGTTTTGTATTCTTTGTTACCTTGTTTAGTCTTGCCATAGTCTCGCCTTATGTTATTTTGATGCTTTGTCACATAGTTGTTTTCCTCTATAAGAGTGATATAAGAGGAAGGGAGGGGGTGGGGGATGGCATTGCTTTACGTTTGAATCAATGTGAGCTTTTCCATTTTTCTTAAGAGTTAATAGTAATAACTAGTTTTAATTTAGTTTTTCCCGATTTTTTTGGCGCCCCCTAGAAGCCGCGGCCCCCTTAGCATGCCTATACTGCCTATTGGAAGGGCCGGCCCTGGGTTCATGTCCTAGTTCAGTTGTGACACTTGGTCCTACAACTCTGAAAAATATCTCTTTGATTTGATTAACTTAGACTATAGAAAGCTTTGTATTAGTTCAGATAAACGTTTTAAATTCCTTTTGCTCAAATGAGAACTGTGAATTTAGCTTCCCATCACTTGCACTAAATGTGCTCCAGGAAAGCACTTTTAATCACCAGTCTATAGAATGGAACATGCAAAAAGTATGAAGCTTATATGGACACCTGCCTTTTTTAGGACAGACTGAAGAAGTTAGAACATCCTCTTTAAGGTAACATATACAGCATATAACAGCACTGCAGGATTCCCTTCAGCAAGATTTCCAGCTCCACCTGGTAAAATCGTGCTCTTCTGTGACTCATGTATTTGTATTAAAAGGCAGGGCATCTGACTCAGCCCACAAAGTACAGACAGACAGATGTCTAAAAATAATGCCTGAATCCAATACAGGGTCTGTTTCAACATTCTGTTGCTGCAGTTTCAGTATAGTTAAGTGTCTAAGGGCAAGTTTTTCTACCTGACAGTATCAGTTCTGTATCAAATATGTTAGTTTTTGTCCTGTTAATATGTTGTGACCACTGAAGAAAAATTTAGGCTTTTTGTCTTTGGAACCTGAGCCTTGATCTCACGGCAGCATATCTACATACAATGTACAAGTCAGCTGAAAACAGATTGAACATACAATTAATAAGATCAGAAAATATGAGCATTTTTAAACTTTTTTAGTCTTCACAAAAACATCAAAACATCAAAACAAGCCCTTCTAAATTATTACAGCCCAAATAATCCATTATGTTTGCGCTGACTGACTGAATGACCTCAAAATTCATGCTAGTCATGAAGGAACACTGAGTCTCATTTATAAAGTCCTTGTAAAAAAAAAAGGAGCCAAATGTACTTTGGACATGATCCCAAAATCTTGCCACATCACTATAAAGAAACTTTGACAAAAATGAGCAAAAGTAAATCGGAGGCGACTGTGGTTTAAGAGCTTATCATTCCTTTATGATAAACACTAATTATGTAAGTCTTGACCTCTTTAAAGAAGTCTTGGCACAGTGAAGACTGCTTCCTTAAATCAAGCAGGCTGATTGGTCGTTAGCCATAGTTAAATAACAATATATAACAGATGATGTCTAAATCCTTTCACGGTTCTGTATCACCTAACATGTAAGAAGCTTCTCTCAGTTTCACCTCTGTCAAGGTAACGCAGTAAGATGTTTACAGCTACAGGTACATTTCACAATCTGGACTATGAAAACTGCTACAAAATTGGAATATTTAGGAACAACTTTGACTCCTGTGGTGGCGTGATTACAGAGGAGTGGACTGAGTATTGACTGTATAAAACACTGGACAAACCCTCTGTGACGTCACCCATTGGTTTCTGCATGAGCGAAAGTGAAGCCTAAAAAATCTCATCCTGGGCGCCGCTATTAGCCTGCGCCTGACTCCAAAGCCCCTTTCCTGTGTGCAGGCTAGCAGGATCATTTTCTTTAAAAATCAATGACTTATGAAAACAAAACATGTTAAAAAACTGTTTAGTCTACAACTAACATATTAACATAATTTTTAGCCATTTTACGAAAGCAAAGCTCAGTCCTGGCAGGGATATGTCATGCTTAAGGGGATTGTCAGCCGGATGCAAACAACAACTGTAAGCTGTGATATAATCACAACATATAATATATCACTTTCTTGAGTTATTGCATAATAGTCCTCCACGTAAAATGAAGCACTGTTTGAAATGTGAAGGAAGCTCTGCTCAGGCGATGTGAATAAGATCATTAGTTTATGGCTCCAACAAAGATGTACTTCATAAAAATGGAGTTTGGAGCGTCTGAAAGTTTGATGAATTAATTCCTCTGTCTTTCCAAAAACCTTGAAAAGCAATTTCACACTACCACGATATAAAATAATGAAAACCCTGTCTCTCTGTAATCAGTCTCTTCCTCCCTATTTTATTATCATGTCTGCCATCATATCATTTCACTGATTCTTGCTTCTGTTGCCTTTAAATCAGTCTCTCCATCACACATGCTAGTTCAGGCAGTTCACTCGATGAGCGCTTTCATTAAATTTGTTAGTCATTTGACTAGTTGTAGATTCCTCCAACTAAAAAGAAAGTGGACACCTTATCTATAATATCCATAAACAGTTTTTTAAGTTTTTGCACTCCCATTCAAACATAACAGTTCATTATTGCCAAACAAGAAGGTTCAATAATTTATTGCCATATAAACTTTAAGGTTGATTTGGAATTTGTTTTGTTTTGCTCAGCAGCTGTAAACAAATGAAAACACAGTACCACAAAACATACTGTTGCAATTTCTATAAACACAATTAATGTCACCATATGGCCAGTGCCCTTACAGTGACGAGCTGGAGAATGATAATAATGGGTGACATTGTGCGATTTTACAAAAATCTGGACTGCATTCAGTCAGGCCTTGCACTCTCTCAAGTATTTGCACAAAGTAACAATGGCATGTTGTGGTTAGGGGGAGATCATGGTACTGTTTTACAAAATTTTGATTGGATACATGTTGTAAGCCATTTTTTTCTAGTAAAGGGCTTCCTTTCTCAATTCCAAGGTGTTGTCCAAGAAACTTTTGAATTTAAATGTTAAATTATAAACTTTCATTCTGAAAAGCACATTTTAGCTTAGATCTTTTTAATAAACAATGGCAGAGTTCCGAGTAAAGTAGAAAACCGAATGAATCAATTTTCTATGTCATTCAGACATTTGTACTATATACTTATTGACTAGACAACGACTGCAAAAAACTTTCCCATTTTCTGCATCAAACTCAGAAAAACCACACAGCCATCCACCCACAGCCTCTTTTTCTCTCACTGCATTATGGGTACACCTCTTCCTGCAGTGACACTGATCATTGACTTTAGAATGAAGGCCACAGACTGAACAGTCAAGAGACAAAAATGTCTTGGAGTGTCAAGAGACAACAATATTTGAAGTTTTAAAAGTCTGCCAAAACCCCAAATCCTAACAACCCTTTAACAAAATGTTTTTTATTTATGGGAAACATCTCCCTGAGAGTTACTGTAATGTTACCAGTGAACAAACACACACAGAGTATATCCCAAGAAGTGGCACATTCAGTAACATATGAAACACATCGCCAGCTGGTCTCTTTCTTATTCTGCCAGTCAGACACACCAGCCTGAGGTTACACATATGAAGAGAAGCAGCAGTAAGCAACAGCTTGAAGGTGCATATTTGCTGTTTGAGGTTGTTTTTTGAGCTCAGTCATCTTTACAAACTCCAGTCTATATGCAAACACATTTTAAACAGTGACAGTGAACATGTATTAGAATTGAAATGGATGTAAACTTCTTCTTCATGTTAAACCATCAATTATACTGTTGCCTTTTATACCCCATCTTTATTTTGATTTGTGATTTCCAGTGGTCAAGCCCTCCTTTAAACAAAATATAAGAGAGCTGTGTTTTCATCAGCAGTGTTTTGTCCTACAAAATAAGTTTAACTGGTTATCAAGTTAAGTTGAGTCTAAAACCACAGACTTCCTAGTTGTGCAGGCGGTTCTCTTCTGAACTCTTATGCTGCAAACATAACCAGCCCTGGATCAGTTTATGTTCTTGGTTTCTGCTTGAAATCAGCAGAATAACAACTTTTACTGCTCGTCCTGGTTGAAAATAACAACACTCTATGATTAAAGAGTCTTTGTTGAGACTTAATGTTACAGAAGTAATACCACCTGAACAAATCTACAGAGTCTATTATTAGTCTATTGGTATTAATCACAGTTAACATCCAATTAATAAAAATCATTTGTCTGACTGCTACAGTAATTCTCTTGAATCTGTCATTGTTTGACAGAATCAGACCTAATGCAATTAAGTTTAATGTTTATATCTGCTGCATGAAAAGCTAAAAAATGTGAAGCTGAAACTGGAGGCAAATAAACATGTTTACATAGGAATTTACACAATTGGTCATTTCATTTCTTGCATAAATTGTATAAAAAGTCTTCCTTTTTGCTGTAATAGTTTTTTAATAATCTGTATTAACAAAAATGAGCAGCACGACTGGTCCATTTTCTGTAGTAAAGTCACATTATGCAACAAATGCCCACTTTTATGGGCATAAAGCTTGAGAAGGAGGGCCTACATTAACAAAGTTGATAACCACTGTCATGGTACCTGTTATGTCTGACTGGGCTTCAGGTTTCCTCAAGCCAGCTCACATTAGGAAAACCCGGCTCTGTTTAACTTGCTTCTTGTGCAGCCCTCTGGTCTGTACTGAATAAATCATCCTGCAAATCCTCTGAGCCAGATTTCTAAAAGCAAATCCCAGTAGAGCTGTACTGGTCTTTCTTCACATGGACATCCTCTAAACTTTGACTTGTATAAAAGCATCAGACAACTGTGGATGTAGTTTGGAGGATAAAGAATCTCTACAAGTAGAAACACAACATGACAACTATTACCTGTCTATGATGACGTCCTCATGGAGAGAAAGAGTATGAAAAGTGCTTTCATTGTTATCTCTGGCTAGACTAATGGTTAAGACCATAATGTGATGATTTGCATTGTCATTTAAATGTTATTTATCTGATCCTCACAGTCTCATTGGTCAGGTCTACTTGATCTTAACTTAAACTTAACCTTCCTTTGGCAACAGATGTTACAAGACAGACTTTACTGTTGTGCCATAATAACACATGGTGTGCCACACGCAACAGTTACTTAATTATTACATGGGGATCTGTGATAAATGACCACAAAAAAACCTTGTAATGCACAGTTACATTAACCCTCTTCACTTCTGACTATTGTTTCAGGTGCTCATATGGTTGGATAGCTGTAATTTACACCTCGCAGACATAATAATGCTGGGGTTTTATTCTAAATTTACAGGAACAACTGGCTCAGGAGAGTTTAAACCAAATCTGAAGTTGTTATTTTACCAGCTACATGTGTCATAAAACTACAATAAGTTACATATTAGTCCTCGATCTCTTCTCTTGTTCTATATTAACGCTGTCTGTACTGTTATATCCTAGTTTTCATGGTAAGGCTGATTTAAGATTTGACTGGATTTAATATTATTTAAATATATGATTGTCTTGCTTTGGTGAACTAAAATAACCTCATATCTGTCATAACTGTGTAAGTGGCATCTGTACTGCGGATTTGTGGAACTGAAGGAGCTCAGATGACTGAAAAGTTCATGACAGTGATTCTTTTCTCACTGAAATTGCTACACTAAAAAATATATTAAAGAAAACATCAACAAAAGTTGCATCTAAATCTTAAACTTAAATTACTCCTTTCTTCGATGTCACAGGCATTTAAAAAAGGAATTTACATTCAGTAGTTTCAGAGCATGCAGCAGGGTGTTTTCTCTCTCCAAAGCACTCCTGTTTGTTTTTGGAGTGAATCTATTTAAGCCATTTAATCAGTTAAACAGTCGAAAATGTCTGTCAGCAAAATCTGGGTCTAAGTCATTTGCAAAGACAAAGGCTGGATCAAAGACTTCACTCTGCTATGACTTGCTGCTTCTTAGTGCAAAGAATATGTCTTGTCATTCTCAGCTCCAGTCTCAGTGTGTGTGTGTGTGTGTGTGCTCAGTTTGTGTGCGTGTGTGTGTGCATCTGATTGTGACCTTGGGTGTACGTGCTGACTGGTCTCTACTGGGATTAAAAGCCTGGAGATGATTCAATTACAAGGAATGAAGATTCTCTGATCTACCACAAAGTGTGTATGTGTGTGTGTGTGTGTGTGTGTGTGTGTATGCAATAATGAGTCAGTTCAGCAAAAAAGCAGCCTCTCAGTGTGTTCAGGTATGAAGGTATGACAGCTTTGTGTGTATGTATCTGAATTGTGCACACGTTCACCTGCAAATCCTCTGCTTATGAAAAGGTTTCTCTTCGGGCAAAAATGCTTCATTTCTCTGCAGCACCTGCACTGATGTTTACAAGAAAGTCATTCACATGCTGGCAGGTGAGTTCTTTGTTTTACCCATAAATTCTGGCACTTGTCCCCTAAACGCCATCTGAGTAATGGCTGTCGCACCTGAGGAACCAATAAGTTACAGTGTGGAATGGATGCAGTAAGCACAAAAACAATGTGCTGCAAACACCGATCATCTTGCCTCACACTGCAGACCTGATGAAAATGTTCACAGTGAGCATGTTTGAATGAAACTGAGTTGATTCAGGAGTCAGCAGTGTTTAAAAAGTAAACATGCTCTGTAAAATCACCCCCTTTTTTTTTGCCAAGTTTCACTTCTGTTCTTGCCTCCCGTTCTTTCTCTTTCCCACCCATCCTCTCAGTGCTGAGTTGGCTCCTCTTTTCTACTTTTGTCTAGAGGCAAAAAAAAGACTGCAGAGGAAAAGAAAGGAGCCAATGCTATGGGCACTGACTGATTTCTTAAACAAGTCATGGGTTTTGGCTGCCAGTGAAGTCACAGGTGATGGGGAACAGATTCAGGCATAATTAAATGTCACTACAACTCTGCTGTTGTCTGTCATTCTGCTTTCTCCTTCCTGTTTCACTTTAGCTGCTGTGTAACTGTAGATGCCTTGATCTGGGTTTTTTTAAGGATAACCTTGGCATCTGAACCCTACTCTCCCATGCTTCCCATGTGGAAATATTCTGTCTTCACCTGCTGCTTCTCTGATGTCTTTCCTGCCTCCCCAGTCTCTCCTGATATCTTCACATCTAACTTGCTGACTTACTAATTTATTTTGACTAAATCAGAGTTTGGGATTGTGGGAACAGCAGACAGAGCAAAGATAGTTTTATTGAGTTTTCTTTTCTTTTAAGTTTGATTTAAGTGTGTTGTGTGATCATAAATAATGCTTCTGTGAAATAAGTCTTTTTAATTTGATGAGAATGATAAACCATTGTTTCTGGTTAAACAGAAATGATCTTATTCTTAAACAAAAGGTCCCTCTCAGTAGGGATTCTTTCCATAATGATGCAAGAAACTTAGAATTACGATATTAATAAAATGGCAAAACCCAAAATTGTTTAGTGGCCATATGTTGATGTTGTGCAATTGCCATGAAGGATAATTCACTGGTGCTGGCTACAGCACTCACGTTCAATACTGGAACAGCTTCATGAATTGTCTCAATTTGTCACTTAGACACAAAAACATGGAAAAATAGGGTCCAGGTTGCAAAATAGCAGCTACCCTTTAGAGGCTGGGACTTGGGATTAAAACAACACTGTCTGTAATGGAAACTCCTGCATTCATTGTCACTTTAACAGCAGTGTGTGTGCACTCTATATAGATATACTGACTGTGGAGGGCAAGAATCAATGGATTTAATCAGCATGTGCTGCTGGACCAGAGCTATACCTTTATTTCCTTTAGCAGTTTAAAATGTGCTATTATACACCATGAGCTTCTATAAGCTAGAAGACAGAGCTGATGGGAACTGCTAATGATTCTCTGTGGGTTTATTACAACAAGTGACCAAATGAAAAGCATCATATTCATCATGTCAGACACCAGCTGATATTCACTGTTTGTCAGTGAAACTCCACATATAAATATTATGGACTGTGGTGAGGAACAATGAGGCTAAGTCCTGGATAACATATCTGCACAAGAATTTGTAACATTTAACAGTTAATATCAAAATCAAGATTATTATTCCAATCTCATCCTTCCTGTCCTTCAGTTAGTGATGTACACTCACATGTTGTGTAGCTGACTCCTCCTCATTTGGCGTAAATTAATGCTTTATTGCTACCGCTTACCTTGTCTGGAGGAGGAATTAAACTAGTGCAGTCCTTTTTTTCATATTAATCACATTTTAACATTTTAAGTGCCATTATGTCATATTTTTCCAGTAAAAACATCATTTATTTACTTGCAAGGACTTCTCGTGTCCTTCCTTTCTGACCAGACTGAGGACACTCTGTCTGGATGTGTTCATGGTCCGTCTGGGTCTTTTGCACCAGAGATACTCTGCTTGTTTGCTTTTGCAATGGAATATTGATGAGATTCCTTCAGCATAGTCTAATGTCATTAAGTAGTCACATCTCAACGGCAATTATGCTCATTCTTGATCTGGTCTTGGTTTAAGATGACCCTGTTGGATCAATAAGGATTTGAGATTTATCATTGGTCATTTATAATAATAATATATATGCATTTTCAGAATTCATAGACTCATCTGCGGTGCCTCAGTGGCATTCATGTTTACTGAACATTTGCAATTATTGGCTGAAATAGTGAAATTGTGGGTCTCAACTGTACTGTGTAAAGTCCAGAACTTGTATCTGGTCCAAAACAAACAACAGGACCAGAATACAGTGAACAATATTGCATTGGCCCAGTGTGACTGGCTCATCCCAGATGGTAAAAAAACAAATTTAAGTTATGCTAATTTGTTTCTGTTTGACAGCCCAAAACTCACTCTTTAGTTTCACTTTAACTGCTCTCATAAACCTTGTTTTCAGTAGCAGCAATGGGTTTATTTGGTGAAATGGCTGATAAATCTGATCTGATCAATCTGTACATTATCACCCTTAACCTAACTGGTGGAGTGGCAAAGGTAGAAGCTAGCAAATAAACATAATGGAGTATCTAGTAGCTCAAGAGCCTTGTACAGTTCAGTCCAAAGAGGAGTAAATATTAGACATTTGTCAAGGGTCCAGGGACACGTTTTAGAATGTATGCTGATGTGTCTCTGTATGTGCTGACCATTTAAAAAGGCAAGTCCTTGCTTACACATGCCATAAAAACAAGTAATAACATGTCAGTACTGTTTTTACAGTTTGTTTTGTTTCCCCCAAGTGGCAAAAATTTAAAATAAATAAATAAAAAGCTAAAAAATAAAAAAAATAGATTCTTTAATAGTTATGTTACATTTCTGATCCAATTTAAAGGCAATATCAAAACACACAAGGTCATAAGTCCTCTTTAGTCTCAGTCCTGATGTGATCCTAAATTCGTTTGACAGATACTACACATTTTTTTTAACAGATGCCAATACTTGCTTGACACAGCATACAGTCAAATGGTTAGAGGTTTGCTGAAATGACCTAAAACAAAGGTTACGGTATTGTAACCCTGGGTCTATAAGCACAAGCAGAAAACTTTAGTAGACTCCAAAGGCATACACACACTCTAACACTGAAATTTGGATATTCAGGATATTGCTTGCTATGATGCATCCCCTGCACTGCTGCCTGCCATCCTTTAAAAACCTTCATCTAGTAGCTTAGAGGAAGCAGGGTCCATAGGTGGAGGATTCCGCCTGTGTTCAGTTCAGTTCACCATACGAAAGTTCTGTTCATACGCAAATGCTTTCCTTCAAACTGATCATGAAAACTATCAACCACAGCAAATGACCACCCTCTGGGCTTGGCCCTGGCAATGCCGCTGCTAAAAACTTTTGGAAAACTCTCTAGTTCCTCCTACACAGTGCTGCCTTTACACACAAGATGAAAGAGTCTGCTGAATCTGTAAACTCCCCTGAAAATTGAAACACTGAAACATTTTGCCTTCAATAGCTAGATTATTGAGAGTGTGGTGTTTAAAATATTGTTTTGTTTTGTAGCAACTCTTTTTCCTTCTGGGTAAAGATTTGCCACTTCTATGCCCAGGAGGAAAGAAAAAGTTTACAGCGCTAAAGAGAATAACACATTCTCAATGTTATGTCCATTCACTTTGCCAGAGCACAGCTGTGACCCTACTGCTAGTAAAACTGAGCAAGAAGACATGCCACCAACTGTGGAAAAGTGGCCAGAAAGCTGTGGAATCCTTCCTCAGCCTTAATCACCAAACCTGGCAAAAATGAAAAATGGAGGATTGTCCAGTGAAACCAAATGGACGGGGCTGATGCTACAGACCACGAACCAATCACTTTCTACTTCTCTAACAAAGCGGCTGAAGCTTATTATCCCCTTTGTTAGAGAAGTAGAAAAAATCAGAGGGGAAGAGAACAGTGTAAATTCTCTTTCTTGTAACCTTAACAAAAAAAACAACTCAGTTTTGTTTTTCACATTTAACCAAGAGTGCATTCTGACTATGACAGACTTTTTTTTTAATTTGAGGAAAAAGACGCTCCAGCCATCAGTGAAATGTGGACTGAAGTGAGGAATGTACTAAAGAGCAGGTCAGGAAATCGATTTCCTCAGCTGAGAGGTTGGTTTTTAACTGCAGCACAGAAGCAGCCAAAACACCCAGCACCCTCATACTGTTGGCTCCCACAGCCAGCTGCACACCTAACTCAATTAATTTGTCCAAATAATCAAGCATCTCCTAATTGTGCTGCTTCAGTCGCAGGGGTGCTCTGTTCCCTCACAGACCGGCAGCAGCAAAATTGTGTAAGTAGTGAGGCCGTCGTCCAGGGGCGGGGGGCCAAACTGGGCTGTGGCTCTGCACCCTTAAAACAATCCATACTTCAAGCCACCCCGGCTCGAGCTTTCGGCTGCTCTTTTCATGATATTTCAACACTCTGCCAAATGTGTGGATGAGCTGGACACATGAAAGCAGGCCTGTGGAAGACCTGATGGAGGTGGCTCACACGCTTAGGTACATATGGTTGTAGAAGTGGAAGCCCTACTTATGTATTCTCACTGGATGGCATCCCAAAGACACAAGAAATGTTGTCATTGCTGTCTAGTCTGAACAGCAGCTGGCAGTGGTTTCAGGTGGTGGGCCAGAGCTTCTTGAATGTCAGTGGAGTCACTAAATGAACACGTCAGCAACCAGTCAGGTGTTCAGGAGTGGTTGTGCTGCTTGACCAGCAGGTATCAAAGCACTGTGGATGCTCAATACTTGGATTCCTGACTGTATAAATGCCAATCTCGTCCATTTCCTCAGAGTGCCGACTCACAGATTTTGATTACTTAATCAGAAATCTAAAAAAAGTTTTTAACTTTAGCCTTTGGTTACTCAAACTTTCTACATAATGGCTAGATTTGAACTGCAGATACACGGAGCAAGAGCTGGATTACTCATCTCCTTCTACTATAGCCACAAACTTATCAATAACTCTCTAAAATGTTTTTGTGTTTGACCCTTATTTGTGAATTCCCCACATCCTTCATTGGATCATTATTGGGATGATATCTTGT
Organism: Acanthurus tennentii; assembly: GCA_029783805.1. Taxonomy (NCBI): domain Eukaryota; kingdom Metazoa; phylum Chordata; class Actinopteri; order Acanthuriformes; family Acanthuridae; genus Acanthurus; species Acanthurus tennentii. The sequence continues at coordinate 16,769 of JAPZDZ010094861.1, forward strand.
TGTCTGTTTAATGCCACTGTGTAAGTGCTTAGAGCAGGGGTCACCAACTATATTTGTCAGAAGGCCAGAATTTTACCGGACAGTCACCTTGGGGGCTGGACCCTCAAATAAAAATTAAATAAAAATCAAATTTTGGCATAACATTATTATTTGATGTTTATTGTTTATATTTTTTTCATTACAAAACTGAAGTCTTTTTTAGCCTTTATGAGTCAGGCACCTATCACCTATACCACAGTCAACCACCAGGAGTGATGGAGATATTTTGCCTCAACTCAATTCAAGTTAACTTTATTTAAAGAGCACTTAAAAAAACAAACACCATAAATGAAAGGAAAAGGCCTCTTAACACAGGTAAAATGGCACTCTCAAAGGCATGAAATGAAAAGTTGATGTGGAAAACAGATCCTTTAATGATGACTGGACTGGACTGAAAAGTACGCATTTATCATGCCAACCTTTCGAAATGCGTCACCTGTAAGCCTCATTTGCAGCGAAACTGTTGCAAAAGAATATAATCTGCGTCGTCACCACAACACTAATCATACAAATTTCAAGGATTCATATCCTGAGCAGTCAGAGGCCCGTCAGAGAAAAATCGCCACATTGAAATCTGTCTACTCCTGTGCAAGTGGCACTATTACTCGAACTTGAACTGATCAAGAGAGAGTAACGTGTGCATCTCTGAAGGATGCCTGGGTGCTTTGCAAACATAACCGGCCTTTCACTTAAAGTGAGGTTTTAAAGGAGTGCATGGTCACCGTTCTGGGGGAACTTGCCCGGGACAAATTCATGGACAGAGTTATTGCATCTGTTTTCATTTTGGAATCCAGTCGCGGGCCTGATTGGACGGTTCGGTGGGCCGGATTCGGCCCGCGGGCCGCCAGTTGATGATCACTGGCTTAGAGGGTCTTTAACTTATGTGTGATCCAAATCTGGAGACTAGAAAGTAGAGATGACTGGCACACAGTCATTCACAGCTAATAACTTTTATAAAATCTCTTTTACACTT